>JAKSZP010010070.1:0-24003 GCA_022478985.1 Massospora cicadina | reverse complement strand
TGTAATGCAAATATAAGTCCTTTTCTACCACCTGTGTTCTGAGGATCATGGTAGGTGTCAAGAAAGGTACTCTAAGGTAATTGGTATACTGAAATGCGTTCCATATAAGAGCTATAAGAGAAGATAGTTGCTCATTTTTATATAACGAAACAGCGTTATAAAGCGCGTTTTGGGCCAAGAACAACCCCATACCCATTTTGGTGACGGGTTGTGCATTGTTATCCAAGGCCATCACCACCAGGCTCTTTGTCAATGATCCCACCTGCACAGCTTAAATGCGTTGCCAAGAAAAATTATTTTATTAATATTGGTTTCGTTGATTTTGGGAAAGTTGGGGAATTATGACCCTCAGATTGCAAAACGTCCAAATCTACCAGGTACGAGCATGAAGGGTGGGTACTTCCAAGTTGGAGGTAGCAAGAATAACGGTGAGATGCTCCAACCATCAGCAAAATGAAAAAAAGGTGGTGAGCCCCACCACAGCTGTGATCAACAGCTGGTGCACACAATTCACACTTTGCTCAAGTCCCACACGGGTAATTCTGGTGCATGTAAAAAATTGTCTAGTCATCTAATGTTAGGAGAATGTCTATAACTCTCCAGTTCCCAGCGAGGTGTTGTGTGGTGCACTTCAACAACGCCAGAGAACTCAACATCAGTATTATGGGGAGCATAGCCCCGCAGAGGGTGCTGGAGCTAAAGTAACATAGGACAAGGGTGTTCAACGCAATATGTATTAATAAGTAGCAAACAACAAGACTTAAGTGGACCCAAAGAGGATTCCATATCCAAGCTATGATCTGGGCTGGGTGAGCTTAGGTGCCTTGGTCTGGAGGGGACCAGGGCGACCTAGCAGTACACCAGATGCAATAGTTTATTATGTTCAAATAAATTGGCTGATGTTTTTGAGGACCTCCTCAAAGAGGTCCACGCACAGGTGCGCTCAAGTTAAATTATAAAAAACGTTAAATAACGGAATTTTTATTAAAAGGAAGATGACCAAAAAGATAAATTGGTCTCAAGAACCATACTTTAAGCAAGGAGAGGAGAGTTTTTAATCAGGGAAAATTTTTCCAAGGATAAATGACCAATTGGTGTAGGGGGTTAGCCTGGCAGTAAAACTGCAACCACCCTAGTGCAGGTTTCGAGTTAAAAACCTATACTGGCTAGAAAAATTCTCAATGTAGTATAGTTGTTCCAAGGTCGACCCAACTCAAATATCTTTTTAAACGAACCAATTGGCGCACCCCACCATTGGTCAGGGTACTCAGGCTCAATATTGAACGAACTCAAGCAATTTATTGAAAGCTGATCCATCCTGATTTAGAAATGTTAAAAATTGAATGGGTTATAAACCCCTGTTCTCCAAGCAACCAAACCAAACCGTTGTTGTTAAGGATATAACTCATTTGGTTTAACACTGCTGCCATAATATAGGGCTGGGCATCATGCACTTGCCCTGGACCAACCTGAGCATATTTGGCCTGCACCCAGGGTTGGTCCAAGGTGTGCTTTAAGTCAGAGAGGTCCTTCAGCTTGAAATTTTTGTACTCCTGACGTCCAGCCTTGTCTTGGCAGTTAGTCTCCTCAATGATATCATGTAAACATGACAATTCTGGCTTGGGTGACATTCACTCGTATACAATATCATTAGTCTCTTGATGGTATGGTTTTGACAACACGCATTTGATGTACATCAACTCAATTAAGCGTTACACCATCTTGTCATTAAAATTTGTGATGTTATCTGTCAGGGTCTTCTGGGGCATCCATGCTTATAAATAATTTATTCATAATAACTGGCAGTATTTAAGGCCCCAATGTTGCTTTTCTTTCCCATTACTATCACTATTAGTAACATGATTCTCCATAAATTCTTAATTGACAATCAACTAGGAAAATGAGCAGATTTGTATGCACCAACACCAGCTGGGCAAATGTGGCCAGCGCAAAAGGCCTTAAACCCACCCAGACCGTCAGAGAAAAATGCCCTGGCAGCACGTTGGGACAACCTCCCCCAAAAAAGGGTGTGCATAGCGCTGCACCCAGAGTCTTACAATTTCTACAAAAATTGGGCGCTTTCACAAAAATTGAACATTCCAACCCTTGTCCTCCCTCGAGCATGGCCTTAGAATTATGGTCAGTGATACCTCCTTCAATTCATGGGAAAAACTGGGTGAGGCCTTCTCCACAGTTTTCCTGAATACTGTCTCAGTAAATTTTAAAAATTTACATAGAGGATGGGTGGATGTCAGGTTCATGACCATAGAGGAAGCAGCGGATGCATCAAAAACCAAATTTTCTGTAAAAATAACAATGAAGATCGCATTATCCACGCATTGCGCACACAATGGAACACGGCAAATGACATGTTTATCATTTTTGACCGACTCCTGAGCACTGTGCACCATGATATCCTCAAGGATGAACTCCACATGGGCTTAGAAAGTTATGGCGAAATTAAACAATTTAAATTCAAAAATTCCCCCTCTTGCCCCACCTATGCACAGGGAAGTCAATAGCCATTTTTAAACCCAACCAGAACGTGGTATAAGATATCACCCTCATTCCATGCATGGTGACCATCAATCTCCCTGACAGCAGCATATCTTGCCCCTTCTGCATCACACCAGAACACACTCC
This sequence comes from Massospora cicadina, assembly GCA_022478985.1. NCBI lineage: Eukaryota > Fungi > Entomophthoromycota > Entomophthoromycetes > Entomophthorales > Entomophthoraceae > Massospora > Massospora cicadina. The sequence continues at coordinate 21,360 of JAKSZP010010070.1, read as the reverse complement.
GCCCATCTGCGGCTTCTGCTTAGCTCTAGGCCACAAAGACCATGCGTGCCCCATCAAATGTGGGGTGGAAGCACCGGAATCTTGTGAGGATGATATGGATGAAACAAGCCCAACCTTTGGTAAAATTGAAGGATGCCACTTACGCCTTCCACTGGGGCAAAAGAGCTGAAATTACTTTAGTCAAACCCATTTTGTGCAAGAATTGCCATTGCGCACAGGCCACCTGCAAGCAGGTTGCAAGTTCCACCGAAACCCAAACCCACACCACAATATCCCTGGACCAGAACAAGTCAAATGCCATGGCAGCGCGGCGAAATAACCTTTCTGATCCCCCACATAAAACTCAACAAAATTAAAGCAAATTTTTAAACACAACCAATCAGACGCCTCTAATTACACTGAAGCAGAACCACCATGCACCACTGTGGATCATCCTAGCCAATCACATGTGACCAGCAACAACGTGGTCCATGAGTACAATATGGAAGATCATTTCAGCCAATCACAAAGCAACAACGCTCCCACACAAAACTTAGTTGCCCCAACACCTAGCTTCTACACATCTAGCCCACAGGTAAGTAGTAGAAAATTTTACGCTGGTGGGGCACAACACAATCAACGCCAGAGCCAAACTCCACGGAGTAATCCGAGACTGAAGAAACCAAACAAAATCAATGCTACGACCAAAGAGCAACATGCTGGAACCATCCTGTATGATTGGCCCCAAACTCAAAGTATGACCCATGCTGCTAAGGAATGGGGTGACCCCAGTGGGTCGCCCCAAAGTTCCTGATGTGCAGATTACCACAATCACCATAGGGACGCTCAACATCACAGGAGCCAAAGCCCCCACGTCTCAGGCCAAAAAAATGGCTTTCCTGCACAATATCCCCGTGGACATCTTGGCCATCCAAGAGCCCCACTGTCCACTGGGGAGGAGGAGGAGTCATGGTCAACCATGCTCCTCCCAGCTAAATCCTTTTAAACGTACCACTGTGGGGTAGTAATTTGATCCAACCACAATCCCCCAATTAATATCTGAAGCACATCCTCCCTCCTGGAGGTATGGCTGCTTCTAACAGATTTTAAGTGAAATGGAGAAAATTTTGCCGTGGCTTGCATTTATGCCCCAAATGACCCAAATGACTGCCAATTTTTTTTCCAATATACTCTCAATCCCCTTTGCTTAGACAACATTTTTTGTGGGAGATTTCAATTGCTGGCTTATTCCCATAACTGACCGCTGGCCCAAAACAAAGGCCATACCCCATGGCCACAAGGAACTTTGTATACTAAAAGCAACGCTGGGTCTGTATGACACCATCCCCAAACAGGCCACCACGCTGGCCAACATGACGAGGCCCCACTACAATAACAACCAACTTGCTCAATGACCCAAATCGACTTGATGCTCGCCCCTGTAGATTTCCATCACCATGTATCAAATTTTACAACAATTATCCCCTTCTCTGACCACTGAATGGTTTCAATAAAACTATCATCCACAGCAAAATACAAAAAGCCACCAACCTGGCACAAAGTTCACCCAAGCACCATCCACCTTCCAGATCTTAAACTTTGGATCGAGAAGGTGATAACAACACAGACAAAAAAATGACCATCTACAGGGAACCCTATCGCTGAGTGGGAAATTTTAAAGACTAGAGTAGCCAAAAAAGCCTGTCACTTGAACTCCAGAAAGCTGACCATGACGTCCACAACTTTCAATAAGGCTATCAGATAGCTATAACACTTAGAAAACAACACACCCCGCAAAAGATACAGCCCTCAATGGGGACGCCTATGGTTCTAAACATCTGCACAATTCAACGCTCTCCTAAAAACACCAGCACTATGTCGAAGTATGGCACAAGTCAAAATACATTCTATCCGGTGAGACCACATGGCCCATTTCTTCCGCCGCTTTGAAACAATCTCAATCTCAGCAACCTGCACACAGGTCCGTTGAGCAGACGACACACTGGCGTCCACACCATCTGACATATTGGCTGAATTATACCTTTTTTACACTGACCTGTACACGGCGGAATTCGCGGCACCTATTGAAATAAAAAATTCTATCATCTGCTAATATTGACAACATAGCTGATAAACCAGACCCTGCCAAACCCATCACTAGCGAGGAACTATGGGAGGTAATAAAATCAACTCAGCGCCACAAATGCCCTGGGCCTGATGGCCTCCCATATAAATTTACAAAAAGTATTTCGATTACATCACCCCAGTAATACTAGCAACTATGAACAAGTGCCTAGAGGACACAGCCCTTCTACCTGGCGGCCAAGACGCATATGTGGTCACACTCTATAATAAAAAGAGTACCAGGCAGACCTAAACAATTGGCATCCAATTGCTCTCACCAACACCAATACTAAAATACTAACAAAAATTTTAGCTAAGCGTCTGGGATGCATTGCATAGACAGCCCTTTCCCCCATCAGTATGGCTTTATCCCCAATTGCTCGATTTGGGATAACATTCACACCATAGCCAACATCTGCCAAGCTAACCCCACTGGCGCCCTTGCTTTCCTGGACCAAAAGAAAGCATATGACCGAGTGCACTAGGACTACTTGGAACAGTGTCTAAAGCCTTCAACCTCACATCTCGCTCTATTAACTAGGCGCTTCTCCTAACACACTCGGCCAGGTTTGCAATCAGAGGACCAGGTTTCCTAACTGACACCATCACCCCACAAAGGGGCCTCAAACAAGGCGACCCGCTTAGCCCCTTACTATACAATTTCAGCCTTGACCCTCTCCTCCGCATAGTAAACTCCAAGCTCTCTGGAATCAGGTTGGAGGGACAACTACCAACCAAGATGCTCGCCTTTACTGACGACTGTGTAGTCAGTGTCTCAGGCTATAGGGATGCCATAGCAATTGAGCGCATTATCCACCAATATGAGACAGTGAGTAACGCTAAGCTGAACAAACAGAAAACAGAGGTAATTGTAATGGGCAAATTCAGCTCAAATTGGACCCCTCTCCCACAACTGACAAAACCAATCCACCACACATCCTACCACAAGACAAAGACCTACGCCAAAAACCACTGTGCTTACCCTTTGCACCCCACCCCGCCACCAACCCAGTCCGTCATCTGGGAATATGGCTTGAGGCTGGTGGATATGCACTTGATACCATTGAAACAAAAATAATGGACAACATCACAAAAAGAATGACAAGAATGATGAGGAGTAAAGCTAGTTTAGCTGGAAGGTTTGTATTATTTAACTCCCTGATCTTGTCAAAGTATGGTTTGCTGCTCACGAAGTTCCTTTCTCAACCAACTTTACCAACGCTGTCTACAAGCTCCTTCAGAACTGGCTGTGGTCTGGATACCGCGCACCAGTCAGGCTGGAGACCATGTATGGCCCATGGAAGAAAGGTGGGATGGGGATGCTCAACTTCACAGAAAAAGCAACGCAAATCTTTGGCTCATGGATAGCTATGACAACGTCGCCCAACCCGCTTTCCCCCCACTGGGCCAAGGCAGCCTAAACCAACTTTGCAAAGGCACTACATCTGAGGTGCCCATCCAACCCCACAACACTGATGAAGTACCTACCAACACACCCAACAGCCACAGGACCGCACAACACCAACCGCTACTTCAAACACGTCCTGTACACCCTAAGACAAGGGGGTTGGAGTTTCTCCTATGCACAACAATCTGATGATACTAACCCTCCAGTAGAGTATATGCGACTCCACAGAGGACAAACTGTGACCAGCGCACCTGCCCCACTACCACCTTTCCCTCTATCCCAGATTGACTATCTAGATTACCAAGACGTCTCATATGACTTGAGCACCCAAAGGAAGGTGTGGGACCTCATCACTTGCCCCCTCTTATCCCCACAAGTGAGCTCCACAATGTGGCGCTACATGCGTAATACATTTAAAACAGCCGACTGCACCTTTTCAATGTTCAAGTCATGCGCCATCTGCGGCAGACACAACACGCTGGCCCACCGCCTGGAAGAATGCCCGCCGTCCAAGACTATCTGAACTAATGTGATGTACTTATTCCAGCAATCACCAACAGCTGAATTCCGACTATCCCGCGATATCCTAGCACTCAACACAATCTCACCTATCCCCCAGACGCTAAGGGCTTTAATTTTTAGTATTGCAATATGTTCCACTCACACAATTGCCCTTTATGCCTTCAACGGGATCTTCCACAACATTAACCAAGCTATCGTCAGGTTCCACACCCACTTGGCTGACCACTTCCAAGCCTGGATATTCGGATCACTAAAACACAAATGGAAGAAACAGATGGGTAACTGGCTCTCAATCTGGTTCCTTCGATGTGACACTGAAAACCTCAAAATCTCTATAGGCGGTACACCCTACTAGCCCTTGAGCTGTCAAGTCTCTCAAGGTCATAGTCACCCACAACCCTTGGCTACTAACCACAACCAAGTGTACCATGTCCCATCCTGTCTTTCTGGTTCTGATACTTAATATGCTCCCCCCTCTTTATTTTCCTTTCCCACATATCAGATGTGTCAGTCCCCTAATTGCCATCATCTAATAGATAAAAAAGGGCCCCAATGTCTTGAATTGCTTTCACTTCCACTCATTTCATCAAATGGTCAATAGCAAAAATTATGTATTTATTGCCTAAGCTAATCACAAGCAAGGGGCTGACAACATCAATCAACATGGTATGCCAGGCCCATTTAGATATGCTCAATCAAAATTTCACATGTGTTTCATGGGCTTTACAAATTGTCATTAATAAAATTTTCAATTACATCTTGTATATTGAATCGCATAGAATTCCAATAGTAATTGAATAAAATTACTTTCAGCGTTTTGGTCAATCCTCCGTTCTTGACTGCCTTGTAGGCCTGATTAATGAAATCCATTCATTTAGAAGGTTTAGATAAATTCCTTTGCTACTCCTCAGGCTTGAGATTGTATAATACTCAATTCTAATTGGTGTCAGTCAATGCTTTTTTGATAGCCTTCTTTACTTCAGGCGTCTCATCCTCTTACTTTTGATTAATAAATTTTTCATGGAAGCTCATCGGACAAACTGCTCAGGATGGTCACAATAGGATGTCATGATAGCTCATCTGTGTTTTAATGGGCTACTCTGGCTCTACGATTAATTTCATAGTCATAGACCTATAATTTCAGAGCTTAGAAGGCTAAACATAATTAGGCTCCTTGAGGCTGTGGAATCAGCGTAATGAGCTGTGTTCTGTCGCTAATTAAAACTTGGTACCAGGAATGTGCACCTGAAGTTTTTTTACAAGTGTAGATCCCAGACAAACACTCTTGTTCAGTCAACGTATAATTATGCTCATGCTGATTCAGTGTCCTGATGCAATAAGCAACTGGATGCACCTCCTCCTCATCCCCAACCGGGTATAACACACCCTCAATAATGGTCAATGAGGCGTCAGTTTGTACAATAAATGGCCTGCTAAAATCTGGATATTAGGGTAGAGGTTCCATGCTCAACGTGGTCTTCAATAGCTCTAAAGCTTATTGACATTAAGCTGCCCAGAAAAAACAAATCCCTTCTTGTAACAAATGAAGTATGATCTCAGCAATCCTTGTAAACCTTTCAATGAATTTTTGATAGTATCTTACCATGCCCAAGGATACTTAAGCATCACTCATGCTCTCCAAAGCTCGCATGTTGTTTATCGCCTCCAACTTCTGAGGTTGAGGCTGCAAGCCATTGGGATCAATGATGAGCCCAAGGTATTCTAATTTTTCTTTATAGAATTGACACTTTCTAGGATTTATTTTCATATTGGCTTTTAACAGATGTTAGAACACATGTTTGAGATTCTCCAGATGCTCAGAAAATGTCTGCGAGAAACACTGATATTATCCAGGTACACCAGTATGCAGAATAATTTAAGATACCCCAAAATTATGTCCATTGTGTGCTGAAAGGTTGCAGGCGCATTGCACAGCCCCTTTGGCATGCGCGTTGGTTAGAACAGCCCTTACACAGTAATTATTGCGCACTTTTCCTGCTCCTCTTGAGGCAGCTCAATTTTCCAGTATCCAGAGATAAGGTCCATCATGGTAAAAACTTCACCCTTCCCATATGGTCCAAGGCGTCATCAATTCTGGGCAGCAGGTACGAGTCCATTTTTAATGGCATCTAGGCAATGATAATCAATTACAACTCGATTGCTGCCATCTATTTTATCATAATCAGAACCAGGCTAGTCATGGGCTTTTCAAGGGCACAATCATTCCACTTTTAACAATTTGTCTAAATCCTATCTTACTACTTTGTAACTATCATGGGAACGCCGTATTTGCCTCATTTCAAATAGGCGCGTGGTCTCCTATGTCAATAAACTGGTGTACTCTTTTTTCACAGACTAAATCCTAGTTATCTTTAGCGAAAAATTTGGAGTATTGTTTAAACAACTCTTAAGCTAAATCCTTCTGTTGTTCCAATAAATCCAGCAAATGACTCTTGGGGAACTACAGCATGTGCCCAAGGCCCTTGTTTGGTTACCCAAACTCAGATAAGTCACCAAATTTGACAGCCAATTTTAACTCATCCCTCAGAACCAAGTATACAATTGCAACTACTTGATATTTCTTGACCTTGATATCTCAGCCAATCAAATTTGTAATAGGATTTCAATTTCCCTGTGCCATGGTATAAGTATTCCAGGTGCTACACTAGGTTCCACCGGTGAATGATTTTAAAGCGTTTTAACCTTCTCATATAGCCTTTTGAAATGTCCAATGTATTCCAAGTCCTCATAAACAGTTGATGGCTTGGAGAATTTGTCATATCCTTATTTACTCAGAGAGGTATTCCAATACTTTTATTTATGGCAGTTAGCATGGGACAGCTTCAATTTCCCCGCTGAGTGTATCCCATTGGCATTATCCCATTGGGATAAGATATATTAACAAAGTTTCTGCGACAGCTAGTGGACTTTGTATTGACAAAACATTAGTAGATTGGGAGTGATTATCCCAAAATCATAAATTTGTTTCTTTAAAGATGCACGAGATTCCATTGGTCCTTAGAAACTAGTTCTAATTAATATGAAATAATTGATGTTGAGGAGCACTATTTTGGGTGCAGCTACTACCATATCTCTGAATCGCGGCAGAAGTGCACTGTAAGCTCCTTCACTCTTAGTGCTGTTGGGGCCTGCTGTCATATTCTCAATAGTAGTCAATGTCAGGAGCAATTTTTAACTTCTTAACCAGCTTAGTGGAGACAATTATTATAGGTACTCCGCTATTGATAATAGCTACAACCTTGACTTTGTTGAAAAGAATATTAACATAAGTGCACTCATAGTAAGAATAATCGATAGGTTTTACTAAGTGGACGTGGGAAGGATCTAAAGAGTTAGGAGTGTGCTTCAGGGTATTTCTATTGCTAGGACATTTATTGATGAGTGTGTCAATTTGCATAGCTATATTCACCACCTACAAGCTTAGGATATTTGCTGTACTGCTTGGCCCTTTGGCCAGGATGTTCTCAATTATTTTGTTGCACATACAATTGAGGAAATACCTTAGAGAGTTCGGTTATGACAACCTTACTCTGAAAGTGGGTCACCGAATGTACTTTTGTAGAGTTTTCATTAGGTAATATAGTAGGATTCGTCACATTGGTAATCAAGGGTTCGTGGCCAGCATTCTCTTGTCAGTCAGGTGGGACTGGCGTTTATGGCACAATAGACAGTCCCACCTCCATTGTGCTTGTTACTTTCCCTCCTTTTGTGTGCTATCCAGAAGGACTACATTGACACTGCGGTGACGGCATCTGGAAGCAATGTGTCTTTTATGATTGCAGTTGTAGCAATTGATCTCATTTAATAGGCGTAGGGCCTTTGCATTTTCATTTGGCTCAGTCTTGACGGACAGACCACTGCTGATCTTCTTATTGTTTTTGAAGGGTTTTCCTGCAGGTGCAGCAGGTCCTGATCTGCATCCCGAATTTTGAGGTCCATAATTTTGGAGCTTCTGCGCAGAAAATCAACCAATTTGGCCATTACAAGGTTTGGCATGTAACAGGCAATAAGGTGTTCATCAAATTTTAGTAATGTTCTACTGCATGTTGTAATGAAATCTTGGCATCAAAATTGATCATAGACTTTGCTCCTAAGAAAACTTGGGATTTGAGATAGAATTGATCCACAAATTTAGAAATTGTTTCATCTCTTTTAAAGCCAATGTTAAAGAACTTGGATTTATAGTTGGCATTTATTCTGGACCTCCAAATTGTTTAAGTACAGCCTCTTTGATTTCAGTTTAGTTGGGTCTTTGTCCATGTGAGGCATAATTAGCTTGATGCTCCACTCATCTAATCAGTTGTTAATAGTGGCAGTTTTTTTGTCACTGGCCCCATACATGGCCATTTCAAAGCGTTTGACAAAAGTGACTATACTTCCACTCTTATCAAAATCAGGAAAGTTTTTTTGCAATTATCATTCTCCCGCTCATGGAGATCGTGATTTCTTCTTTGCTGGCTTGACCCAGGTATATTGGGGCGCTGAGGCGCTGCACTACAGTTGGAGGAAATTGGGTTGTCCAAAGCAACCATATTGCTAGGCATTTTTCAGCGTGGCTCAGTAACAGTTTCAGTAGTTACTTCCAAAGCTTCGTCCTTATAATATTCAGTAGTGTGTCCAGTTGAATTGTTCACATACACTGGCAACTCCCATCTTCCAAAGCTCAAATTCAATGATTGATTTTATCTTTCTCAATTAATATGGTTATGATTTTTTTCTTTAGTTTTATGATTTCATCATTCAGGATAGCAGTTTTGTGCAGGACGAATCATTTGGTCCTTTTCTTTAATTTCTTGTAATGGTTTCTTTCTTACGGATAATATTGTTTGACTCATTTATAGAAATACCATCCTCAAGGAGATTACTGATATATCAACGTAGCCAATCAGTGGAGTCCTAATTTTCTATTCTCCGCCCATTGGCCCTCATAAATTGTGTGCCAGTAGTTATAAATTGTGTGCCAGTAGTTAATTTTCTCTGTGTAATCATCCTTCATCTGTGAAATTTGGGCACTAAATTGTTAATACTGGTCACAAAATTTGCATTATGGTTTAGTTGTGCCTCTTGTTCTTCATTGCTGAGCCTCATGAACTTTGAAGCATTTATATTAGCCTTAGTGATATTGTTAACTTAAGCTTCAGTGGCTCCTCTTTCCTCCAAGAAGCTGTCAAAAAAAAGGATGCAATCCGTCATTTAGCTCTTGCGCTAATTCTGCTGCCTGATCATTAGTCCAAATGGCTATATTATAGTTCGCCTTCAGGCTAAAATGAACCTCAGCGAAATAAGCTTCCAATCACTCATTCATTACTTGGACCACCTGTATGGAGTTGCATAAAAAGTTTATCAACTCAGTGATGGCCACGTGATGGCAGGCGATGGTCATTTGAGAATTTCTAAAGTAGGGTGGACAAATTTGATGAAGTATTATGCGATGTTATTTATCCCAGTTACATTTTTTTGGATTTGAGTTGCACTCAATCGGTTGTGAGCTTGATATCTTGTCCACAAAACAGCTTGCTTTCATTGGTGATAATAAAGATTACTTCTGTTGTCCACAGGCCCTTGTCCCATTTGATACCCTCTTGATAACCGATGTTCTAGATGTTCCAGCTCTTTGTGTAAACTGGCTACGTTGTGAAGCTAATTATGGGTAGATCATTCCAGTTGATCTGGGACACAGTTGACTCAGTATTCTCAATTAGTCCGTTAATGGTTTTAATTAATTAGTTGGGGTTGCTCCCCAGTTCAGCGTAGTCACCAACTGTGGTCCAAGCCGTGAGCACCATTTGTTGAAATTTTGGCTATTTCAGATGGTCTGATTCTTCTTTTGAGATAGGTTGGAGTTATATAGGCTATTGTATGGAGACTATAGACCAGACGGTGATAAGGATAAAGATATAAACTCCTTATTGATAACACTTCATTGCTGTAATCTCCTGTCATTTACTTGTAAAACGACTCTCTGCTCTGACCTTCTTGATCAAAAGTCTTTTCTCAACTCAATACAACTGAATTATTTAATATATCAAGTTTGTAAAATAAACTATCAAACAATTTATTGGAATAAAAGATTATATTTTAATTTGTCTATAATTAAAGTGAATTTATAGGGGTTAGTGTTTCCCACACCTTTACCCATGAAACCTCGTCTCACATCAGCACTTAACCAGCAGTTCATTATGAAGGTCTTTAGAGGGTCTATAAACAATATGCATCCTTCTGTAACACAGCTCAGCCTCATGGACAGTGTCTTACTGACACAATTATTTCAAGACAGCGTTCCTCTGGTGTGTCTGAAGATAGCTAAACCATTACTCCTTATATTCTGTGGTAGCACATAAAAAGGTAATTCATACCAGTAATTAGTAATTAAAATAAATTTTAATTCAATTGATGTTAAAAAATAATCTCACCATAGACTAACAAAGCCCCTGATACTGTGTCATTAAGTTACCTATTATTAAGTCTGACTTAACCACAAAGCCCCCAAGACTGAGTTGTTTAGTCAAATATTATTAAGTGGAACTTCTAGGCCAAAAATTTCTAAGTTTAAATGTACTTAGGATACTCTTGGATCTCAATCAATGATAGCTTGATATGATACATAATAAATTAGGCATAAATTAATTTTATTATTTCTCCTGTTTAATTACTTAACGATTTTTGTTCAATCAACCACTCAACAGTCAGACCAAATTGTAAAATTTCCCCTCATTTGAATAAACATTCCAGTAAAGAAATAAGCAGAGGTTAGATGGTAGATAGTATGATGAGGGCGCTAGGCCAGGAAGAACATACAAATAAGAAATTATCTGATGCATTTGGGTGCTCACTGGGTATGAGTAACTGTTTCTTAATACACCATGATTTCTCCCTGACGTTAAACAGCACTAGAAAAAATGATGGGATTCTTTTTGGATCAGCTTATTGATGTAAGAATTTTACCATACAACCCTTCAAGAAGTTGCAAAGTGATATCTGTTCTGACAAGGGCCTGATGCCCTGGTTTAATAGTACGCTTTTGTCCAGCGTGATGTGGTATCCCGCTAGATTTTAAAATCCATTGAGTTAAATTTAAGGTGTTTTTCCACCTTTACAGTATGCAATAGGATTAATTTACTTCTTTAGACTAAACCTTCACAATAAAGAAGTTTGTGAGGTGGACTCAACCTGAACGATAGATGCAACTTCCACCAGTATTGAAAGCTGCGCAGGCACAGTATGCACATGTTCCTCTAGTATAAAGTCCAAACTTGATTGAAGTTCTGTTATCTCCTCATCATGCATCAGCAACGCAACTCTAGTGGGGTTTATCCAACGCTCTTAAATGTGCCTACCATTCCAAGTTCATTATCAAAAGATTTAGGTATAGTAAAGAAGTTGTGTTATCCTTCTAAATCCAGAAGATTGTCCTCAAAGTTGGCATTCAACTCATATTTCCTCATAAAAAAGAGGCACCAATAAGTAACTCATAGATATCGTGGGGTAAATAAATGGCTGGAGCAGACAACACTTTTTTACCAACCCCCAGTGGCAAGGAGCTTTACGCTCCTAGAGAAGTAGTGGTATTAGGGCCCATGTGTCAGGGTAAAGCCTGACATTAGAGGAATTTCTGAGATTTCAGATACAATTCTTCATATCAAGAGGATTTGTGCTGAAGTTAGATCGATTATTTGCATATTAAATCATGATTGCAATGAGTATTGTTCAGTTAATCGCTTCAATTACCCTAATTTCGATGATATTGAGTTGATTAATTGCACCAAAACGAATTTACAATGAGACTGAGACGTTTCCCACTGCTTTCAAAATCACATGCAATGCGCAATCCCATAAGCTTAAAAAAATTATAATGCTTTATTCAAATAATCAATCAAGCTTAGGAAAGTCCAGGAAGTTGGATGGGATATAAAACTAGACTATTCAGATAGTTAGTCTTTGTGGTCAATAAAATATTATCATATGCTAAACCCTTTAAGTACATATTTTCATTATAACAGTTCCATATACTGTATAGTAAATAAGCTATACAGTTAACTAATTATTCCATAAAGCCTATAACCATGGGTGCAGAAACACCTATACCTGAACAAATCCCTCTTCCATTACTTCCACGTCCAAACATAGTTGGTGTACTGGCTTTAACAGGAATTGGAATGGTTGAAGCAATCCTTTCTTCTTTAGGGCTAAACCGCCCAATTGCCCTTGCCATTCTCTATATGTTACGCACTACCCCTTTGTTATACTGGACCTTTAGCTCAGGGTTAGCAGGTTCACGGCTTGCTACCACAAACTGAGATAAAGTAGTTCCAGTCCCTGACACCATGGTTCAATAATCTTTAAAGTAGTCAATATCAGGTTCTGTTCCAATTTTTCATTATTTTAAAGGAAATTATGTTGATAGGGACTATGCTGTCCAAAAAGGCCCAAACTGGTAAGTTGTACATGCTAATATCAACGTTAGTACACTCAGTGTGATTATCTGGGCCAGTGGGCATGTGAATGTCAAAAGTATATGATTGAATTAATTAATAAAATAAAATATTGTTAGCCTGGAGCCATGGAGCCATAACAACCTTGAAGTTCATATTCTTAGGAGACGTCGCCCAATGAGGGTGCATTCCATTGTGTTTAGGTTGTTGATCTGAATTTTAATAAAATTTGGAAGATGTAGAATATCTCATTTCTACTATGCTAGAACTTTTTAAATCTTTGTTGGTGGGTGCAGTCAGTAGTGAATACTTGACTCTTTATTGGAGTATTTTTTTGTACTAGTAATGCCCAACCTATAAGGGGGAGCCGCCACGCATTTTTATTTGCATTGGGCCAAACAAAGGGATTATCAGAAATTAAAAAAATCCTAATATAGCCCCTAGGTTATCAACCTAGAAAGCCATATCAGATGGCGAGGAGCATTGGGGAAACTTTTGTCTGGCGCCCGCTTTAGCTGGTGGATCATAGCAGACAGCATTGGGGTTTGAGTATCAGCGACATGGGGCATAAGGAGGTATAATTGGGGGTTTTCTTCGTTAATGAGGCTGGCGGTGTCCTTCGCCTCAACGTATTGAGCAAGTTGATGCTCAGCAAAAATGACGAGAGCTGGCACACAAGTAAACGACTTGATGTGCCAGTTTATTGGAGGATTTGGTATTAGGAGTTATTAAAGTAAGAGCGCATCACCAGCAAAAATTTACCATCTTGCTAATGGTAGTGTTGTAATATAAAACTTGTAGCATGGCCCAATATAATTCTATGTGAGTTTCACAGGCATGCAGAAATTGATCTGATCATCATAATGACTCAGAAATTGGGCCTCATACAAAACTTGAGATATATAGTAATCTAATTAGCAAAAGCTAACACTTCCTCCTCAACTTTAAAGCTGATTGATAGGAAGGTGTTTTTCCATCCTATCATCCATTCCGTTCCACCAAACTCATCAATGATAGTATTCTTGACATTAATATATAACATGCTAACTACAGATACATTTCGCAATACTAACTATTGGCTATAGGGATCCAGTAATTTTATCATGGTGATTATTTAGTATGTTCATTGGTAATTCCCATTGTAATTTCAAGCAAGCGCACAAAGGTATAAATATTTTTATAGCTATTGAACTTGGGCAAGTTAGACTGGAATATGGAAAGGGTGTCCACCAAAGTAACTTAAGGGTCAGAGTTAACAGAAGTGGTGGCTACCACAGCCAACTGGCTGTAGCAGCCAATAAGGATAAAGAAGTTAATACGTTGGGCACAGTAGCACAACTTCATCCATAGAATTGTCAGAATCAGAAAATGACAAATCAGCTTGGCAATGCGCTCATCTACACTTATGAGTGGCGCACTTAAGATCTTGGTGGAGTTGCTTTACTATGATAGTAAAGTGTTGCTATTATGCCATAAATCTTTAGTTAGCCTTCTCCTGCTTCTGAATAAACTTGACTAATTGAGAATCTAACTACGTTATTTCATGTCATTGTGATTAAACCAGGATTTTCAAATTCTTCAACTCCAGATATATTTTGGTGACAGCAGAAAATTTTTTTACTTTCATTTTAGAATAAGGCCTCAGAAAACTATACCGTGATGCTAGTAATCAACTGAGCATCAACATAATCCAGATCCTCATACGAATATACGGCAAGTCACCATGACAATTGTTATCAGAATATGACATTGTAATGTTTTTTCTAGAAGAAAACAAGGTCCTAAAAGTTCCCCTTGTAGTGAGCACCAAATGTTATAATCAGCGCTGAGGCTCGACTACAATTTCACATGGTGAATACTTTTTATAATAAGAATAGGGAAACTGTATGAAGACATTAGCCCTAATGTCAGAAGATAATTAAAGCATTATTAAAGGGGTCTATTTTAAGCAACTAGGAAGCTATGTGAAAAGAAAGGTTCTACAATTTTCCATTCCTATCATAATAAACTACACAGTAGAGTACTAAGCGGCACAAAGGTATTCTGGAAAATGGTCAAAAAATTATTGGTCTGAATTTCTTGGGGATAAAACTCTTGATGTTTGGTTTACGCCAGCGGGGTAAGGGATTGGTATATAATTATAATAGAATGGAATTTAATTCATGACACTGTATAACCTTATAGATTAAAAACCAGTGATTTAGGGGATATAGAAATTGAGGGGTGGTAAGAATTCAATCATCAGTCACTAACCTTTTCATGGAACAGAGTGAACTGTTAATAAGTGAATCCCATCAATTAGTAACTACATATAAAACATGGGTGCATGGTCAAGGTAATATGAAATAGCTTAATTTGACATATAGACTATGATCTCAGTGTAATCTGTGTAGCTTAATTTGACAGATTAATCTTGGCGTCAAGGCCCAAGGAATTGAAACCTTAATCAAAAATACAAATATAACTAAAATAAAATATTAAATATTTGGTCAGACCAAATTACAACAAGGGATAAAGCAGGTCAATGGTTCTGACCAAGCACCCATTTTTTTGAGTCATGTCATCCATGCGCCCTGTTTTGCCAGAATCCATTCTGTCAGGTCAAGGTAATTGCACCAGCTCATGAGTCATTTGGTCAGCTGAGGTTATTGTGTCTCAATCCCTTATTTATAATAGATACCCCAGACTGGCTTCCATGACCCATATTGCTCCTTGGTTCTAGAAACTATTTTGCCCATTTTCAGGGTAATTTTTGGAAATATGACCAGTATTGAAGTAATTAATATGGGCTTACCAGTGGCCCCTGGATTGGCCAACCTCTCTGCAGACCCATTTGTAGGAATCCAGCTTTTGGGTGCTTGCTGGTGCTTATGCAGCTGTATCCCACAAAAGTTTTGAATAAATTATTTAAAATTAACTAATAAAACTTGGTTTTTTGTTTTTATTAGTATTGCGGGGTATGTGAGAAAAATCAATCCCCTTGATATCCATCTGATCTGTATTTAAATTGTTTTCAAGGGTTGAGGGAATTTGAGAATAGTTTTGGAATAGCTGAGATGCATTATGAACTAGAATATGATAAACTCTTTTATCAGATCATGGGAGATGTGAGTTACTGTTTGGGAAATAGCTAAAAGGGGTTTTGGGGCAGGATGTACCCATGCGGTAAGGTTTTGATGTACTTCAGCCAATCACAGCTAGATAAAATTAATTTCACTGTGGGTGACCTCCGCCACGCTTATAAAAGGGGAGGGGTCCCCGCATAGGTGTTTTGAGGGACTTGATGATGGTTGGGGGAGTACCTTCCGCTGGTTGCCCCAAAGTTTATCATGTGGTTGGAGTAATCCGACCATTTGATTTTACATTTGGCGCCCATGCAGGTGTCAAAATGGTATTGCCACAATTAATGGAGTTCCACCTAGAATCAGCCAGGGTCTTTTGGCTGATTTCCTCGTTTTTATACTTAACATTAATTAAATTACTTTTTGGCTCATTGCAAACTCATAAGTGGCTGACATTTCCCCGTCTAGGCGTATTTTGACCCACAACATACTTCTCCTGAGGCCTGAGAGGCAAATGTCTGACACAACTCTATTACTCCACCATGGTAGATGATATAGAAGAGGATTTTTAGAGTCCAGTACAGTGACCCTGCTTAACCACCACATGGGCTAGGTCACTTAGCTGTGACAGTAGGTCCACCTGGTCCTTTAGACCCCGCTTGCGCTTGAAATGGTGTTGGTCCCAGTCTAGGCAAATTGGCTGTTCCTCAGGATTTACAGTCACCACGTCATACATGTCATCATAAGAGACACATGTGGTCAGGTTGACAAAAGTCATCAGCTGGTTAGATGTTAGTATTTTAAAAGATTACAGGGTGAATTTTTGCACCCTGTATTGTGCACCTGATTCTTTAATTGTTTTAAGCATCAAAGTACAGCTGCACAGGTCAATTTATATATGTAGGAAAATAAGGTACCTGTATGAGGACAGTGACTTTAAAAGTAGATAAAAATATTTTTAATCATATCAAGGTTTCATTAAAATAAATCTCTTTAAGCTAGGGTATAAATTTGAACCCGTTCAAAATGCTACTTTTACCATTATAAACCAAAATGATACTTAGAAATAGTGGGAAGTGCATAATAATTTAGAAAAGCTAAGAACCAAAGAACTAAATTTTGGAGGATAATAATAAAAACCTAAAAATGGCTTTTGTCAACTTGGGAAAATGAACGATGATGATAATAGTAAAAAGTGAGATTCAAATTTCCATGGCTGTGGGGCAAGGTAAATCAATAAGAATATTTGATTCAGGATATAACACTGGTGGGGGGAATGGGAAAAGGTGTAATATATCATAATTGTCTTTAATTGTTGATTTACCCTTTAGATGTTAAAGTAACATTTTAGTTAGCCAATTGTCTTAATAGATGTTATAGTAGGTATACTAAATAAGGGCGTATAGGAAGGGTAATTAAGGCTTTAGTCTAATTAAAAGTTTAATATAGTAAGCAAATTATGTAAAAAGTAATTAGGCTAAATGGTTGGTCAAAAGAAAAATTCACGATCTCTTCTCTTCAATACTGATTTGTACCAAGGTACTGATTTACTGCATCTACAAGTTCAATTTTGGGCACAAAAGTAAGGTCATTGGTTAGGGAGCTGTTACCTGGAAGCTAAGTTTTGATTATAACCACAAAATTTGGTCGTTTATGAAAAGTATGATACATATGAAAAGCTGACATCTTTATATTATGTTTGATTGGTTCAAAAATGAATCCAAATGATTTTTGTAAGTTCCATCATGTTCAGTCAAGTGAATCACCTTAATACTCATTGACTATTGGGATAACTTTCCAACTGAGACTGACACTGAGGGCATTAAGGTATCGCAAAAGTGTAACATGCCTATATTTCTCATATCCATTCAGCTACATGAATTTTCAACCATCCTGAAACTCTAGCTGCTCCTCCCCTTAATCCTTTGGCGCATATTACCAGTGAGACTCCATTTAACCAGTTTTTTTACTGCCACCACACCTGCTCACTCTACCTTGACACCTTCCATGCATGCCGCTCCAATAACTTGAAGCCAACTTTTCCAATATATCATCTACTTACCCTGGAAAGGCATACAGGATTGACGCGGGCTTTCCTGCCTAGCGGCCATATTAATCAAATATTAAACCCTATTAATATAACTAAGAATAGTAAAATCAGAAACATGTATAGCTTTACAAGTTTATTCGAGAAAAGTATGGGCGGTGTTTCTGAGAAATCTATGCTGGTGATTGCAATGAACTCTTTAGATTCAGAAAGCCAGGATTTAATTAATCTAATCTAAAGGAAGTTGGCGCTAATTACCTTAACTCCAAGGATCTTATTATTATAAAGTTTGGTGGAGCATAAAATATGAACATCAGAAGACAGAGTTCCTTTACATCTCTTTAGAAAGGTTGAACCAGTGGCAGTTTTTGTTAATAAAATTACCTTAAGTCAAAGATACTATCTGGGGCCACCGCTATAGGTGACTTTGCTGCTAAGATATTTCTTTGCCATGCCTAAAAGCCCTACAGATAGCTATAAAGGGATTGTAACCAGTTTTAGGTGACGATAGTATAATTCATCAAATGGTAAATTATCTCCAATGATGCACCTCCACTTTTGTGTCATCCAATAAAAGACATTAAGAGCCTTAAAACTACGTATTAGGGAAATGTATTAATAAATTCAGCCTGGGATTATTGCATTGCTTCAAATAGAATTGGTATAATCAGGGCATTATTCACATATGCAGAAAGTTGGGCATTATGGTATCTGATTTTTGCAGATGAGGCCACAAGTGGATCAGCGAATTATTTCTCAACTGGTAAAATAGATAGAGTTCGCCACAA
The DNA here is from genome assembly GCA_022478985.1 of Massospora cicadina. NCBI lineage: Eukaryota > Fungi > Entomophthoromycota > Entomophthoromycetes > Entomophthorales > Entomophthoraceae > Massospora > Massospora cicadina. The sequence goes on along the minus strand of JAKSZP010010070.1, from coordinate 2,977 downwards.
AACAGCAGTGGTGCATGCAACCTATCTACTGCAGATGGGGACAAACAAGCCCTTTTTATAGATTTGGGTGAAACAATCAATTTTCTCACCATCAGAGAGACGTCATGAAAAATAGTTTTTAACTTGATGCTTTAGCATATTTATTTAGTGAAGATGATGATTTCACCCAGGATCAGTTTCTGAGCCCTTTTATACCTTTGAAGCCCAAACTAACTTAAAATTTTCTGATGACAAGATGAGACTTGACCAAATTATCTCAATGGGAACATTCAAGGGTCGAGGATGAATATTACTAAATTCAGAAATTAATAATTTCAAGGGTTATTAAAAATGATGTAAAGTACATCAAGGGAGCGTTATTACTCACCTTTAAGTTGACAATCATACTAACAGATTTGATAATAAAGTAATATCTGAAGAAGGTACAACCGCCCAAAACTCAGAAGTGGGGACAGATGAAAGGGTCCCTGGACATCCAGGTTAAGCGGTAACCACTGCAAGAAGGAGCTCATAGATAAAAGAATTAGCTCAAATGGACAATTACATGAAAGCATCAGTTAGACAACATCTAACTAGGGATTCCTGAAAACCTTCCATATTTATATCTAAATTCCTACTTTATTTCAGGATAGTCAATTATATACTATCTTGAGTTTTCGCTAGAAATATAAAATACTTCAATTTTTAAGTAATAAAAACTTTTTCACAGAATCTCAGTTTTATCCTTTTATTTTTACTTATAGTTGTTTAAGTGAACTAATTGCCAGTAGCCAGTCTGGTTTAGCCAGTAAAAAAATACAGTAACTAGTCTGAGATCTGCTCTATTTGAATAAGGACACTATATCACAGATACATCGGAGCTGAGCTTCCAAGGGAGAGTTTGGATTGGCTTCTGTTGAGTCCCAAAGGCCAACGTATAAATAACACTAAAGAGTGTCGCCAAGAGAGTTCTATGGGTGCAAACAGTTTATAAAAAGCTTGATGCTACCACAGGTAGCATCAGAGGAGAAATTACTCTATGGGGATTGTGCTCTGAGAAAATGCTATTGTAACGATTAGTGATTGTACATGGGTTTACTAAGCTGGGACTTAAGAAATTCACTACAATGACAGTTGCTGATCCCAGTTTCCCAAACTCAACTTAGTTGAAGAGCCAATGCATTTTGGGATTGTTTATAAGTTCAAATATCAATTTTTAGGACGGATTTTTTAATTTAGGCTCCCTCAAACCACCAACAGATGAAAGTCAGAATGCCAGCATCTGTTAAGCCTCAGACATGCCTAAATTATTATTAATTTAGGTAGCTCATGCAGGGCTACTATTTAACAATTGAGGATGTGTTTCCCTTACCTCACTTGTAGATTCTACATTATTTTGGTCTCCTTCCAAAACTTAACCCATTCGTTTATTCTTAGCGCTGTTATAAATTTATAAACTCAAGTTTATTCTCTGAGGACCTTGGTCATTATAAACCAGGGTTAGGAGGGAGCATTCAACGTCCAGTGGGCCATGGAAAGTGGTTGCTCAACTGACAAGGTCATGGTCATGATGAGGTTGTAGTAGATTGCAGCTAAGTGAAGCTGAGAGGTGAGAGGAGGTGAGTTTGGATCCACTGGACCTCAACCAGGGGTAAGAAAATTTTGCATATTTTGATACTACCCCATGAGCAATATCTGGACCCCAAACGCAGCAGAATTTGATTGTTCTGTTGGACTTTAACGAGGAGATTTGCATGCTTGTGAAACCCTAATGCTCAGAAGATTGATGCGACTCTCTTCTGACATAGGTTTGCATATGCTGAGGTGGCAAATAGGGTTTTTGGGAGCCTGTTTGTTACATAATTCACAAGTCAACCTTGCATGGCAAGCTGTGCTCCAGACAGCTTGAAAGATGGCATAGAGTCAAGTGTCCCAAGCACTGCTCTGAGCCCTCAAATCCTCTTTGTTGTTGTGCTGGCTTTCCAGCAAAGGGGATGGGGAGCTTGGAGGTGGGAAGGTTGACTTCTGGCAGTTGAGGCCTCTTGTGCCCATCAGTGGATCTCTAGGGGGAATGTTGACTTTTTCTGCAAACCCTGGATCTCAAGTCAACCCCTTTGAGCTTTCCCTCTCACAAAGCCATCCGTTGGAAAAATTACCTGGTCACTATTCCCTCATCCAGCACGGTGGTGTGCTGAGACCTCTATTTTAAAAGGGGATAATGTAACAATTATTGATCGTACATGAATTTCCTAAGGTTGGGACTTAGGAAATACACTATGATGATAGTTGCTGATCCCAATTTTCTGAACTTAACATAATTGATGAGCCAATGCATTTGGGATCTTTTATAAATTTAAATATAGATTTTTAGGGTGGATTTTATTTAGTTTAGGTTCTCTTGATCCTCCAGCAGATGAAAGTTAGAATGCTGGCATTTGTTAAGCCTCAGACAAGCCTAGATTATTAATTCGTGTAGCTCATGAAGGGATACTATTTAACAAGTGAGGATGTGTTTCCCTTATCTCATTTGTAAATTCTACACTACTTTTGGTCTCCTTCCAAAATAAAGCCCTTTAACTTACATTCAGCATCATTATAAATTTATTAATTTATTAGCTTTTCTTTCCCGTTGTTATCACTTTTAATAATAACACAATTCTACGCAATTTCTCCAAAATTGGCAATCAACCTGGAATATGAGCAATTTTGTCCGCAACAACACCAGTTGGGCAAAAGTGGCCAGCGCAAAAGGCCTGAAGCCCTTCAAACCTGCTGGGGGAAAACGCCCCAGTGGAACATTGACACACCCACACACCAAAAAGGGTGAGCACAACGCCACACCTGAAGTTTTGCAATTCCTGCAAAAAATGGGCGCGTATACCAAAATTGAGCACTCTCAACCCTTATCCTCCCTCAAACATGGCCTCAGAATCATGGTCAGCAATACTTCCCTTGAGTCATGGGAAAAAATGGGGGAGGCCTTCTCTAACTTTCCCAA
>JAKSZP010010069.1:0-24098 GCA_022478985.1 Massospora cicadina | reverse complement strand
CCTTCCTACATCCCAACTCCAGGTTTCACGCTGTAATGGATGGTCATGAACAAGTTGGTCACAGCAACTTAAAGAAAACTCAAGAATGATTAAAGACTTGATATTATTGGTACAACATGACCAAGTTCATTTAAGAGACTCTTGACTCATGTCTTATCTGCAAACGTCATGGAATTGCCAACCCTACATATCAACATCAAGTCATTTCCCCAACTAAGGCGTTTGAAGTAGTCAGCATTGATGTTGTAGGGCCTTTTCCTCGAAGAGTGCATGGTCATCAATATATCATTATGGCCGTTGACCATTTGACCAAATGGGTTGAGGCCATTTCAATTGCTACCCCTTCAGATAAGACTACAGCCTTATTCCTATATCAGCATCTTATTTCCCAACATGGATGTCCAAAGGTCCTTATGTCAGATAATGGGACTAATTTCACCTCACAGCTTATACAAGAGTTATCAAAACTATTTAACACTACTCAACGTTTTGTTGTCCCATATAATCCATCCACAAATGGGGCCATTGAATGAGATAATGGAACCTTGGTCTCAATTTTGAGGAAAATGGCCTCAACTGATCCAACTCGGTGGAATTTTTATTTACCTAGTGCCTTGTTTGCTTATTGGATAAGCTATCACCGCATTATCAAGATGTCCCCATTTAAGTGTATTTATGGGCGGGATCCTTCAGTCCCTTCTAGTGTTCAGACTATCCTTGAGGAAAGCATCCCAGAAAATTCCAATTTAATTATGAGAAATTTGGCTGATGAGATTATCCGCCTCCAGGCTCAAGCAATGAATTCAATTAAAACCACCACTCGAAGAGAAACTCTACAAAGCAATCAACATAAACCAGTCTTACCTGAATATTAGATTGGAGATTATGTTTTGTATTATCATTCTCAGCCAGGTGGACAGACTGAAAAGCTGGGAACTAATTGGTCTGGTCTTATAGAGTTATATTTTGAAAAGGATTAGAATATTTGATTGTTCATATTGATACTGGTATTGTGGTAAATTATATTCGTCCTAGGTTTTTAAGAAGTCATCCTCCACCACAATCAAATCTTAAGGGGGGAAGTGTTGGGATTTCACTAAATTTGCATATCTCCAAAAAATACCCTTCCTCAATTCCCCTTACATCATCAGAAGGAGCAAGCAATCCATCACAATCTATCAAAGTTAATGATCAATTAGATCCCAATCAATTGATTGAAGATTTATTTGTGCAGAGATTAATTCACTCTAATAGATTACAAACCAAAAAAAGGCTATAAATATTTACTCTTTTTGAGAATAAAAATTAGGTCAAATTTAACCTGTATTTTCTAGGGGGTGGAAGGCGAGTTGGTAGGGCATACAGCTACCAGCCTGAAGGTTGTGGGTTTGATTCCCGCCCTTTGCACATCAATCAGGGTGCCAGCCAAAGGAAGCTATTGGCGGTTAGTAGGTCTAATAACACGAAAACCTTACCCATGACGCAACCAGAAAAATCCGAGTACCAATCTGGGGGTGAAAAAAAACTTTCTATGACAGAGTTGACCCTGCTCAGGTTTCATGTCAATACTTTCTTTGTCTATTTTGGTAATGTCTGTCCCCTGGTCAGCTTGCCTTGAAGAAATAAAGATAACCGGTATTTACTTATTTACTTCATTGCATTTTTGGAGAATCCTCTTAGTGTAGCTTTGAGATACAGCCTGCCCCATTGGAAGTGTAATTTTAAAGCCTCCAGAATTGGGTTTAGGAGCGAATCATTTGGGTGAGAGGGTTTTGTCAAAATCAGAATTGTAAAAGTAGGCCCATTCATAATTAATCTGGATGAGACGTTCACCAGTTTCCTTATTTGTGATAACTTTACCTGATTCATCAACCTGAGTCAATAAGTCCTAAGAATTCTAGTTCACAAGAAAAGTAGAGGCTGAATTTGGGTGGGGTTGTAGTAGGTGAATAGGTAGATGCCTGGGTGCAAATGGTGGTCCAAGCCTGACTCTGATTGGCTGGGTTAAATATGGGTTGGTTAATTTGGTCTTAAAGTTTTAAGGGGGCTAATGTTAACTCTGGCCCATTGAGCCTGAATTTTAAGTGGGGGGCAACAAAACGCCTATTCAGAATTCACTAAAAAGAGTTCTGAAGCCTCATCAGAGGAAGTGGCTTGGGGCAGGATTTTTTTAGTTGTCAAACCCAAAACAGAGAGGACAAATTTGGCGACCATTATCAACATGAGCCCAAAAGAATGCTCAGGCACCGCTGTGATACAAGCATGGGGGAAATTTGTTGGGCTATGGTAGGGTGGTATGGGATTATAATGGCAGTGGCGTGAGGGGCAGCAAGCCGCTCTGCACCAGAGGGAACTGTGAAGACAAGGTTTGGCTGAGTACCTTAAGCCAAAAGCCCCGCCATCATTTGATCATATAAAATTTGGGTTTGGAGGTGGGAAGGGAGGGATGCAAATGACACAACCAGTGTGTTGTTGGAAGGGAGGTGAGTACAGGTAATTGTAATGGGAGTGTTTTTAAATAAGAGGAGTCAAAGCTTCTTCTGCAGTCTCCTCCTCCATCTGGAATCATATGTCAAAATAGCCCTTAAATGAGCGGAAATTAATAAAAACCAGATAGTGCAAATGCAGTGGTGGCAAGTTTAATTATTGCTTTATCAGCATACAGGAATAAATGCCTGTAGTTCACCATAGCAAAATAGAATATTGGAATGAGGGAGGGCAAGAGGATGGGGGTGAGAAAGGGTGGATGCTCACAAGGTGGAGCACTAAGTCCCATGAGGGGACAAATTGGCCAGAAGAGGTTGGCAGGCTATTTGATCCCATCCAAATGTATTTGCTCACAGGGTGAAAAACGCTAGGCAGTGGATACGCTACCCCACACTGGAGAAACAGAGGGCAGATTTGAGGACATCAACGGGAAAACTAACAAGGCAGATAGCGGTGGTAAAATAAACCTTTAAAAAATTAGCTCAAAAGTGAGATTGAGCAGAAAAAAAGAAGGTTATTTAGTTTGAGCAGAGTCAGCAAAAAACTGAAGATAATACCCTACCATACCCAAGTTTACTTGAATATCCGCTTGTATTTGGGACTTTTTATTTTAGATGTGCTTAAAATCTGGCCAGCTGTGGCCAAAGACCTTCTTTATCAATCATGATTCCAAGATACTCCAGTTGGATTTTTAAAACTGCATTTTCGGGGCTTGATCTTTAATTCTGCAGCTGCTAACCCCTTGGAAACCTCTTCCAGATGTTCCAGGTCATTCTAGATGCGTCTGAAAATATTTATATCGTCTAGGTATACTAGTATGCATAGCAATTTGAGATCTCCAATTATGTGTCCATCGCTCTCTGGAAGGTCTCTGGAGCATTACAGAGTCCTTATGGCATCCATGTTGGTTAAAAATAACCCCTCTTGGATAATGATGGAGCAATTTTTTCTCTCAGCTCAGGAATGTTGATCTTTTTTTAAATTTAAATTTATTGCGGGGAAGGCTGACCATGGGATGGACACTTCCGAATATGACTCAGACGAGACAAAACTTAGTACCAGGGGGAACCCCAGAGAAGCAATGCTATCTCTTGTTGCCAGCGGGAACGCCACTTATGGGAAGGGGGAGGGAACGTGTGTAGGGGGCGTAGCCACTATTGAGCACGTGTGGAGGAAGGGGTCTGATTTGATGAACCAGACTGGGAACCAGGAGGAGACCAGCTGTCGGCGACGTGGTGGGAGATATCCAAACATCAACGCTTGAAAGTGATCCACCAAATGAGACCGGAATCTGTGGACAGCTTCAGGGAGGGTGGGTATGGATCCGGCGATGGCATCCAAGACAATCGTGTGGATAGTCCACATGGCGATTGCAACCACCAAAGCATGAAGGGAGGGTGGGAGGGGGAGGCCATTGATGAAGAAAACATATCTCTTGACAGACTGAAGGGATGTGTTTGATCCTGGCCTAGCAGACGTTGGACTTCGCGCCATATTACTTTAGAGGTGGGGCACTTCTCTAGGCGGTGAAACAGCGTTCCATACTGGCCACACACGACACAGGATGAGTGTAAAGCATTAGAGCGCTCAGCTGTATGATACACCCGCCTCAGGCAGCGCCACACATGGGAGCGGACTTGAGGCTGCAACAGAGGATGGTGTGCGTATTTCCAGATAGTCTTTTGGGTCTCAGTGGAATAAGGGATGTCCATCATGTCCAGGTAGTCCACCCTGGATAGGACTTGAGGTCGAATGGGGATTATGCCATCAAGGATGGGAAGCCCCTGTACCTCTTGTGTGAACTGAGGAGAGGGGCGGCCTCTTCGGGTTGTATGTCCACTAATATAAATTCTCCACTCTGCGCTTCGCATGGAGAGTAGGATTCGTTTGTAGTGGGTTTTGGTCCCGTGAGGACCTGTGGCTGATGTGTGTGATGCGAGGTATTTCATTAGGGAGTGGGGTTTTGATGGATTGTTGAGGCCCAAGGCTCGGGAGAAGTTGGAGCAGGCCGCGCGGGACCAGTGTTGGGATAGGAGTGTAGGAGCAGTGACGGCTGCAATCCAGGTGCCCAGGATCTTGACGGCATGGGCTTTGAAGTCAAGTAGGCCCATGCCACCTTGATGATGAGGGCCAAACATGACCTCTAGCTGTACTGGTGGAGGGCGGCCTGACCAAAGCCAACCTTGTAGCAAAGCATACAGGGATTTTGAAGAAGCTTGGGGAGAAAAGGATGGCGTGGGCTCCGAACCAGACTTTGGATAGGAGCATAGAGTTGGCAAGAACAACCCTGCCAGTGAGGGTAGTAGGGTGGGCTCTGAGAGAGGCGATTCTTTATCACGTTGTCCAGTATATGGCACTCCATTACTGCTGACGTGTATCCACCTGCCTCCAACCACACGCCCAGATGGCGTACCAGTCCTATGGTAGGTCGTGGCACAAAGGGGAGCACCAGTGGAGCGGTGTATTTTGAGTTAGTAAGGCGTGGACGTGGGCGAGCAGATGGGCTGGGGTTGGGAACTACTTGCTGGGGCCCAGCAGTTCTGAAACTGACCAAGGAGGATGATTTCGGTTTTGGAGGCGTTCAGTGCTGCGTTGCTTACCCGGGAATATTCCTGGATGAGGGCTTCAAGCGCGCGTGCATCTTTGTTATTAGACACCCCCACCACGCAATCATCTGCAAATGCCATCATCTTGACTGGGGTTTGGCCTGGCACATGGACCCCAGTGAGTTGGGCATTCACATTTCGCAGTAGTGGGTCAAGGCTGAAGTTGTATAAGAGTGGGCGCAGGGGGTCCCCTTGTCGCAGGCCCCTTTGAGGATGGACTACTTCTGTTAGGAAACCTGGGCCGCGCACTGCCATTGTTGCAGATTCCGTGAGCAGAATCGCCCAGTTAATGAAGCGGGGAGGTAGGCGGAATTGTTGGAGGCAGGCCCTAAGGTATCCCCAGTTTACTCTATCATAGGCCTTTTGTTGATCCAAGAATACAAGTGCCCCAGAGGCTGTGGACTGACACACATTAGCCACAGAGAGCACATTATCCCAAATTGACCTTCTGGGGATGAAACCGAATTGTTCTAGAGATGGTGGCAGATGCTACAGTCCCTAAACGGTTAGCCATGATTTTTGTTAAAATTTTGGTGTCTGTGTTTGTTAGAGAAATGGGGCGCCAGTTGGCTAAGTCTAGCCTATCCCCTTTCTTGAATAGTGTGACTGTAAAGGCCTCATGTCCTCCTGGTAGGAGGCACATTTCCAACAGGCTTTGGTTGAGTGAGGCTAGCAGCAATGGGGATATATATTTAAAATATTTTTTGTAGAACTCATATGGAATGCCATCTGGGCCTGGGCTTTTCAGTTTGGCGCACCGCAAATGGTAGTCCATAATTCATTTGGAGTAATTAAATTCATTATTTCCGGGTATCAGAAAATGGTGCAGATATGAGCTCTGTCGAGAAATTTGGCCATTTCAGCCGGCTGAATTGGTTCAGCTTGGTATAACTCGGAGTAATAACTTTGCGTTTTGATTGCCACTTCAGCTGGTGTGTCCACAATAGAATTATCTGATCTTCGCACCTGTGTGCAGGCCACGCTCTGGCGTAGTGCAAAAAATTTTTGAAGAAGTATGCGGTGCACTTGTCACCTTTAGTGATGCGTGTGGCCCTGTATTGGACACAAACCCAATGTTTGTGTTGCCTTTCAAGTGCGTTGAGGTGGGCTGCTGCCTCCGCCCACTTCTGGCCCCATGCAGGGCTATATCCTGAGGCTAGAATGTTGGACTCCAAGTGGGCCAATTCCGCCAGCGCACGCGATATAACCGCTGATGTGGCTCGTGAGCGTCTGGATGAGAGATGGCGAAAGTGGTGGATGGTGTCTTCTTTGAAAGTTGCCCATGTGGAAATGGGGTCCGCGCAAAACGGTGCAACAAATGACTATGCCAAAGTTGCCTCTTCCACCCACATGGAAAATCCTGGCAACGCGGGCTCTGGGGAGCGAATTTTGCACCAATGTGGGTCCTTTGCAACTGTGACGGGTAAGTGGTATTTTAATGAGACCAGTCGGTGGTCAGAGAATTCCATTTTTGTTGTTTTGAAGTGGGAAATGTGGGGTTGGAATTTCGCCGGCGCTAGAATAAGGTCGATGTGGGTCATGGACCTTAATTGGCCGTTGTGGACGTGGGGACGCGTCATGTTTTCAAGCAGTGGGGCATGTCATGGCAGCGCATCCATTAACCCAAGGGTGGCTTTTAGAATGCGTAGTTCTACATGACCCTGTGGGGTGTGGGGTGAGGGCGGCCACTGGTCCATTGGTGAGGTTAGCCAACAGTTCATGTCGCCAATTAGGAAAGAATTGGGGGGTAACGGGAGGGATTTAACCATCAAGAAAAATTCCTGACGCTCTTGTGCACTGTTTGGGGCATAAATGTTGACAATTGTGTGTGCAACATCGGCCCATGAGAAGGTGACAACGAGCACTCAGTCATTTAGGAATGTTTCTGAAGATGTAAAGCTGAAAAAATTGTTTTTCTAAATTAGCACCCCACAGTGCTTTGACCAAAAGGATAGAGATGGTAGGAGCATTGTTTTCCAAGCTTCCTCAGAACCTCGTGGACAGTGGGTTTCCTGGATGGCCAGGATATCCATGGGTAAATTGTTTTGTAAAAACTCAGTTTCCTAGCCCGGGATGGGGAGGCCTTGAGTCCGGCGATATTCAGCATCCCTTGAGTGAAGGTTTCCCCCATTGCACCTTAGGTGCGAGGGGTGGGCCCCCTGGCCCACCAGCCTCTTCCAGGTCCCCACAGGCTTTCACAGCAGCGCGGGTATTAGCAGCAACGGTATTGGGGTTTTTGTTAATTTTTCTGGAAAGAGTCACATTGGCTTTGGCCTTCACTTTTTGTTTTCCCATCGTCGGACGAATTTTTTGCGGAGCGGATAAGTTCAGTGCACCGTCGAGTGGGGCAAAAAAAAATTTTCAGTTGGGATAGGCCCCAAGTCAGTTTTGACTGGGGCTTGGGTGCAGCGATTGGGTGAGATCAAATTTCCCATCAGATCCTCAGATTGAGTGGCCCGTTCAGCATGGGCCTCCCAATCTGATTGGGTGATGGATTCCAGAGTTGCTTCCACCGCGAAGGTCTCCATGTCCTCCTGGCGTTGTGAGTGTGGGATGGTGGTGGTGACCTTGGCCGCTTCCTTGGCCGCGGTCCTACGGGCCTGCTTGGCCTTCTTTTGCTCCTTCAGGGAGATGGGTTTTACCAATAGGTAGCAGCCTTGTGCTCCCCACAGGAAAGCCTCCTTGGTGCTTGCGGTTGGTTTGTAGTGCGCCTCTCCACTGGCCATGGCTGCCGAGGGGTGCTCTTGGAATGTAATGCCCTCTTTGATGGGGCACGCGTGTGCCTTATGGCTGAACACATCACAGTGGGTGCAAATGGGGGTCGCGCTGTCCACAGTTACCCAGAATGGGTGGGTGGTGTGACCTGAAATGTCAATAAAGGTGGAGTGCGGGATCTGGGTTAGGTCCTTCGCGATCTCCTCAGTTGGGGTCAGAACTGCGATGGCTTTGCCGGTGCACAGGTGTGGCATCAGCGTGAAACATTGCATTTCAAAAGATTGTATTTCGCCATATATGGCGAGACCATCTTTCAGGTATTGCTCCAAAATGTCACATTTTACTGTAGTAGGCAAAAAGTCAAACGTGAGGAAAATTTGGTTTGATTTTATCCATCTGGTGCATTTAGTTTTGATGACCTGTTGCCCTTTGGGGAGGTTGACCACTACATGCACCGCTGCAGCCTCGTCTGCTGCTATTTTGCTTTCGAAACCTAGGTCCAGCCAACTGCGTGACATGGAGTGAGGTGCAATGTACACCGCGGTCGGGAAAATTTTGTGTACATCTTCACAAAATTTTTCCCATAGGGCCGTTTTTGGATGTCCAGATACACATGGACTCCAAATTCCACTGACAAAAGTGGCTGGGAATGTGGCGTGTTGATGTACTGGTTGCATCGTGCTTGCCATGCAAGTATCTCCGGGGAGATTGTGACCACCAGTTTTTTTAGATTTTTTTCTATTCTGCCAGATTCTCCGGGGCGTTTTCAAATGTTAGAGGCCGCAGGCCTTCCGCCTGCTCCTCTTGCCTTGCTTGCCCAACTGCTCCCAGACATGGGCGCAGACTAATCCCCTCTATGAGATTATCAAACTAGATTTAGTCTTGAATTGAATGGGTTGCAAAAGTGTTTGCAACGAGAAAGAAAAGTCTTTTCAGGAATGTTGATCTTTTAATACCTACTAATTAAATCCATCGCTGAGAAGATCTTTGCACCCCAAGACTATCTGGAGCATTTTCAATATGCAAAAGAGGATATGAGTCCTTTTTCTGTAATGTTGTTGAGCTGCCCATTAGTCAATAATGACCCTATTACCCCATGTAAGTGATAATCATTTGTATGAAAGAAAAGCTTTTATAGAAAAACTTAAGGCATTAAGATCCATATCAAACAACTTTTTGTTTGTATTGAGGGAATTAATAAAATCCAGTCCTTATTTATTATGGGTTTGAGGACATGAAAATGTTAAATGCGCAACATGAGTTTCTTTCTTGTTTTCATTTTTTTTGGAAACTCTGAGGTTTATAAATTAAAATACATTGTGGTAGTATATTTGGCCCTGTAGTGTGTTTAATGCCCCTGTAGTGACCACCAAGGTGTTAGGTATTTAGCCAATGAAGCACACTAAAATGACTTAACAATGGAATCAAAGATACTTAAATTGCTTTCTAAATTAAAATCCTGATGAACTTGGGAAGTAGATTCTTTATTCCTCAATAATACCCAAGTAACTCCAGTATGCTCACAGTTCTTAAGTCTTCTGGCAACAACAAATACAAAATCTTTTGTCTTTGTAAAAAAATAGAAAATAATTCTTTATAATTAGGATACTTCTTATACAATTATAACTTATCACTTCTCTTTGGGGATTTTAAACACACACAGCTATTTAATGTATAAGATAGACAGCAGATAATAACTACAGACAGATGAAAGATAGACAATAGTAATTAATAAGCTATAGTACAATAGCTATTATGATCAATGGAGAATAAAGAAATATTGATGTTTTATTATTTGTCCAGGCGCTGGTTTATATATTCTTAGGCATCTCCTGGGAAAATTAATTTATTTGATGATTTTATTAATACTATGCCAATTGTCTGCTGGTCATGACAATAATCATGTTATCCTCAAATCAATTTGGCCCATGAATTGACTAAAATACAAACGTTTCAGACTTATTAAGGGCAATTTTACCCTCATAATTGGAAAAATCTGGATGCAAGTTTCTATTGTAAAATCTTATCAATTAGAGCTAAGTCATAACTTGACTTATACCAACAAATGGGGAAATTAATTTATACGGATAATAATATGATTTACCCCTAATTTAAACATCAGCAGGCATAATAGCACTAAGTACGCCCCTATTTAGGCACTCCTTTTTCAAATGCTTAATAATTTGATTTTATTAATTGCACCCAAAATCGCGCCTTAGTGCATAATTATTAGTGCACTAATTAAGGAAGTGCAATAAAATTAGTGCCATGAGACCACTTTGCAACCAAGTGGCTTCTTAATTGAGCATGATAATTATACCATAGCTATTATTAGCTAATAATATTGGGAGGTTTAAGTGCAATTAAGGCGGTTTTGGGATCAATATGATTATAAAAAGTATGTAGATAAATTAGGAAGTATCAAGGGATCCATTAATGGGAGATATCTATCAGCATTGATGGTTATATCAAAAATTTTATTTTATAAACAACATTTAAAATTTAACACCATCTGAATAAAGTACCTACCTGAGTTTAACAGCACTTGCCTTTAACATCTCCTACCATTCAGCTACCATGATATTACTTTTTCAGTTTTTATATGGAAGACATCTGGCCCTACCATTTCTACTATATCCAGTCAGAAGAAGAGCCCAGTAAGAACAACTATCCTTGATATGTTGAGAAACCTTATAAATAACCTAATAAAATTGCAAGCTCAAGCCTTTGACAACAGTTTTTCCAAAAAAGTTTAACACGAAAAAGAATCTGAAAATTAAAAAAATGGTGATTTTGGAGTAGACTATGAAGCTTTATTTTGCAACAACCATGAATTGGCTGATTAAAAAGTAGATCGCATATGGGTTGGCCCATTAGAAATAATTGAGAAGACATCACAATTCATATATACAATCATGGATATAAAGGCTGGACCATATATACAACCATGTCCACACGAAAATCTAAGAATGTTCATTAAGTTGGTTGATTAGGAAATCATACATATAACAATAGCATAGCAGAATAAAATAAAATAAAGATGAAGAAAAAAGATAATGAAATAAAATTGGAAATAATAAATAAAAGAAAAGAAAAGAAAAAAGAAAAATTATACATAGCATAATTATACTATTGTTCACTCTTTAGGAGGGGATCTGACTTCAAATTCAACAGCAATTATGAACATAGTTAAGGCTAGGTTCATGCGCTATATCCTTTGGAAATTTGGGAGAAACCAAAAAATGATGACAATCAGTAAAGGCTAATTGGTAATGTTAAGGCTTATGTTTGAGTCAAGTGGGGGGAAGTTTCAGATTCTGGTTGTTGACTCAAAAATAAACCTTTCAGCAAACATCAACTCAAGCCGATTACCCTCTTAATAACTAGGGCCAATTACCCTAACAATTGACTTGGGAAAATTACTCCTATAATGACTCAGGTTAATTATCCTCACGTCAACTTAGGACGATTTTACTTACAACAACTTGGCAATTGGTCCCAATTATTAATCATATTATTACTATATCTTCAAGAATATGTTCAGGGATCAGTCACTAATAATAGCTCTAAAATTTCCATGGCAATGTCATTAATAAGAATGCCCCTAAGATTATTGCAATCAGTTTTCAGTCCCTTGGAGAATTTTGTATGTCACTTCCTGTAATTGACAAAATAGCACTTGCACATGGACTTCTTGAATGGGTGTAACTATTTCTATTGGAAGACCTGGTGACATCCCAATTAGGGGTATGTCATTTACTTTAATTGATGCTAAATTTCCAAGAAATGATATCTTATCAGCTGTATGACAAAACTCAAAAAGGTTCGACCTTAGGACAATTTCACATACAAATTCATGTTATGATTTTTGTACCTGAAACCTCACCAATTCTGATATCATATTTGCCACCATTAGTCCTAGAAATAAGTCATGTTTGTATCAATTCAAGGGCCAAACTGAGGTTAAAAATAATAACTGTGGGAATTCCATGCTTGATATGTGGCCAAGAGATGCCCTAGAGGTATAAATACTGGCACCTGACCTAATGAGGTAATCATCAAACAATATCTCTTAAAAAGATATATTTTCTCAATTCTTATTTTTTTCTCCTTTTTTATCAAGTCTGATCTTGAGTGTTAAAAACTGCTAAGCTTTAATATTTCATCTTATACCTTTACCTGGCTCAGTATTTGCGCCCAAATTTGAAGGGAAAATTTAGCCCAAGATTGACCAGAAGAGTTAGATTAATTTAGATAAGCCTATTAAGCTTTCAAATGGTTAATTTAGCATAAGACATTGGCTAAAAATTGAGGATCTATCAGATAAGCTTCAATCTGATTATATGGGCAGGATTAATTTAAGTAAGCAAGTGATTCTCATATATAACATAAGCCTCTAGCCACATGTATCATGTAAATATTTAAGTAGCACTTCAAGGTTTATGGCGCTCCACTGACGCCAATCTCACACAATGATGCTGTTCCCCTGGCATTGGTAAACAGGCATGCTTTTGACAGTACCTCAGCTTTAATCCATTTAAGGCTTTGGCAGAAGTAAATTTTTTCACAGCATAGACAGTGGTAAGAGAGGGTCTAGAAATGACTTTTCCAATTATTAATCAATTTAACCTGAATTCCCATCTTAAGAAAATCCAGACTGAGTTCTGGGGTCTTAACCCCTCACATGGCCGCTGCTGCTTTGATAAGTGATCTCATGTTTGATCCAGCCATGGACTACTTCAGAAGTGAATCATGACGCACCTCAGTCTGCTGATGTGGCCAGAGGGGCATGATCCCACCAGAAATTCCAAATTTCCATTATAAAAGATCAGTCTCGCAGGGTAATCTTGAATATTATTTGTTACCCCCAAATTTGGCCCAATCCCAGACTTGATCTATAATGGTATTGGCGTGAAACAGGACTTCATCTTAGCTTGGGTAAAACCATTGTCACCTCAGTTAGTAGCAAGCTCTGGTAACCATCCTTGGAATAGCTCCCATTCCTTGACTTATTCTTTTTTAAAACCTGCTTATAAAACTAGACGCCATAGTGGGTGTTATGCACATGTACGACAAGTGTAAGGCTTCAGTAGCCTTAAACCCTGCCATTATCCATGGCAGCGACTCATCAGGAAAAAGGGTATTATTGTATTACTCAAAGCAGTTTCAGAGGGGAGAGCATGGCATGCCCATTTAAGTGATATTGTAATTTAAGTAACATTTTTATATAGGCGTTTAATACCAATTGTGAAAGACCTAAGCTCTTGACCAAAGCTGCCATTTTTGTGGGGATACCTGCCTCATTGAACTCCATGGTGTCATAGAGGTCAAAAACTACATCTAGCCATGCCTTGGAGTCCCTGAGCTATAAGCCCTCTCATGCTGCTGCCTTTATCACTTGGTGGTCTACTGGTAGCTTCATCCACTCAAAAGCTACTCCATGCATATACATGACAATTAAAAGAATTTTGCCAACTTGATAAGGATTTGTGTAGTAATCAACCATTTTATAGCCCTGGCAGAATTTTTTAGTGTTATATCTAGCTGCTGTAGTAACGGGTATGCCTTTCAAAATTCATTGGGTCACCTTCACATATGAGAATTGCAGTTTTTTCCCACAGCATCACCTCACATGTGGAGATGCCTCTACAGGTCATCACGCCCTTTTGAACTGGTGTATGTTTTACTTGTGTCTGAGTTTTACGGTGTTTGATTCTTAGGCTGTTTCAGCAGAATTGGGGGTTTAGCCATTACTTTTGGTTTTTGGGTAATGGGTTTAGGTGGTCTGACAATCATGAATAAGATCCTGAAGCGACCATAACCTCATCAGGGTTTGGATCCAATAAGGGTTTAGTTGAATGAGGAGATTGATTTCTGTTGTGGAGAATTGCCAAAAACTTTCCCCAGCTTTATATATCAGAGGCTCAAGAAGTGACTGTAACCTCATTGAGGTTTAGGCATTATATGAGGTTATTCAGATGAGGAGATTGTTTTTTGTTGAAGACAATTATCATAAAAATTTATCAGCTTGTTAAATATTAAATCTACCCTTATTTTCTTTGTTTAACTTAGGTCTATCATTTTCCTGCATGGGGAGAAAAGTGTTGGGGGTTGGTCACCCAGTAGGTAGGGCTTCCACCATCCCTGAGGAGGGCGGGCACTCAATGTTTGGAGTACTGGGCCAATATAAGGTTTATTTTGTGTATTTCCCATTGGGACCTTTGCTTTGCCATGGGTTGCCCCATTGGCGGGAATGCCTGACTCTGCCAGAGCAGTAGCTGCTGGTTCCCATTAAGACTAAAAGCCTTAAGAGGAAATTAGGGCTCCCAATTTGCTATATGTACTTGTTGTTATTGCTTGGATTGCAGCATTGGTGGCCAAGTTTATTTGGCGTACTCAGGCCTCATCACCAACATTTTACAGGCTAAGTTTATTTGGCGTTTTTGGGTCTCAGCACTGACATTTTTACTAGAATTAGTGGGTGAACCCCCAATGGTTGGATTGCCCAATCAGCGGGAATTTATTTTCTTAATTTTTAAAAGGAAGTTACGGAAAGATGTCAGCTCTATGAGCTAAGCTCTGCTGGGCATGATTCCAATTGTAATTGTAGCTGTTGGAAGTCACATGTACTGATCTAATTAGGACAGTAGGTGCAAGCTAAAATTTTTGTTTTGCTACACTTTGCCAGGTCAATTTTTGATTTCAAAAAGAGGTACAAAGAGCAAAAGAAAAAATTACCAATAACACCAGCTAACCCCCAGTAGTAGCCTACTAAGCAAAAAAATTCTACTAAATTTGATTTTAGTATATTAATTTGGGCTTATTGAACTTATATGAATTGTGTCTTATTATCAAGTAAAAATTACTAAGTTGAGTCTGTACTTTGCATGTAGCTAAAATTAATCTTTATTATCATATACATTAATATCTATTTGCCCTCATGGTCCTCCTACTTCATATGAACAATATCTATCTATAATAATAAAACAAGTAAGAGTGTGTAATGCTAGTAAAGACTACGGCATGCAGATTTTGATAATTAATATAGGTGGACGTATGGTTGGTCATATGCACTTCAAAGCCAGTTTATATTTTTTATAATAAATTTAAAGCTTTTTATATAAGAAGTGAATTTATATATGGTTTTAATTGGTTCAAATTTATTACAAGGCACGCCAACCAGGGGACAGACATTGCTGAATCACAGTAAGTGACAAAACAAAGAAAAAAACTGAACTAACTAAATTTTCAGATAGAAATAAAACAACTGTAAAATAATGGGAGAGACATTATGACTGAGATACCAACCTACCAGGCAGGACAGCGCCGAGGCGCTCATCCTATCATGGCAGAAGGGGAGGGGGAATCAGGGAGCTCATTCTCAGTCACATTTGCCTCATTGGTGAGAGCATGAGCCAAGGAGGAGAGCAAACGGGTGGGGTGATCAGCGACATGGGGAGCGGGGTTGGTAACAAGCAGCTGTTTGGAGAATTGATTGTACAGCAGCAAGTCACCAATGTATTTGACAAGGGTGGCCTCCACCTTGATGCGGAGGGCAGGGAGCTGGGACAGTGAAGCCATGGAGGCATGGGTAACTTGAGAGTTGGCCTGCGATGCAGAAACCACACTCTGGATGGAATCCTTAGCGTGTTTCTGGGGATTTTTAATGGACATTTTGTGGTTCACAGGTGTGGATGTCCTGAGGATGGGGGCGGGATCTCCATGGCTAGCGCTGCTACTAATGACTCTGTCATTTTTGGATAGAGGTTACATCAGGATGGGTGGCTGCTATGACAGCAAGCTGGTGGTTTGAGTGGATCTCCACGGTGTCTGGTTGGGGGGCATAATATTGTTGGGTGACCAGTTTGGGAGTTCTACTCTGGGCAAAATTGTGGAATATGGGTTGTGATGTCTCTATAAAATTAACCATCTCATTCGTTTCAGCCAATGAGGACCATGGGATTAAATCAAACTCAAAATTTTGGTCAGCAAATTGAAGTGGTGTGGCTGTCAATTGCAGAATAATGTGGGAACCCACATTAGTCCAAGATGAACCCTTATCGCATGAAGCACAAGTGGCATTGGGCAAAGCGCATGTGGCACTGGACTGAGGGAGTGGCTGATTGGCTGCAACAGGCATTAAGGTGGCAGCAGGCTTTGGGGGAGGGGGTAGGATTATACCCCATATTGGGAAAGTAGTGGGGTGTGAGGAAAATTGGGGGCCTTTATGCGCGGGGGAGGTGAGTGGGCAACCCTGCGAACTGAACCACCATAGTGGTGTCAGTGAGGAGTCAGGTGCATGTTGTTGGTATAGGGGTGCCCTTGAAGACCAAGGGCACAGTAGCCACAGTGGCAGCATCAGCTTTGCAGGTGAAGCTGAGGTTGAAGTACCCCTTAAAGGGGCAGAAGTTGATGATGACGGCTGGCTGCATCGCCACCTGAGCCAGGTTGATAATTGCACATTTCTCATATGGGAACAATCTACCATACTCAACCTGAAGGCAAAAATGGAGCTGGGAGCAGGGTAGAATGAGTGGGCTGCAAGGCACTGCCTGGGTAGTTCCAGGTGGATGGCGAGATCCTTGGGCAGACTAAACCGACCCAAGGACTTATTCAGACTTGAAAAACCAGACTGAGCACGTTTTTCACTTGACAGAAAATGCTAGGCGGGGTTTCACCGCTGCCCCACACTGGAGCAGCTGGTGGTGAATCTGACATCATTGGGGATTGAATGGCCGCGGTTGGCGTTTGATCACTAATTGTTTACTTACTTTCTGTTTTTGCTAATTAAATTGCTCAAAAGTGACTTTATTTGAAAAGAGAGTTTTAACTATGGTTTTAATTGATAATCAATATATTGTTTCAGATGAGCAGTAGAATTTTTGGTCTATCTGATAGTTTTAATAGTTTTGCCAAGCGATTGGTGGTCATTTAGCCAAATAATAAGATTGATGTATTTAAGCAAACAGTTAATGATTTTTTGATCTAATAGGATAATTGGTTTTGATAAATAATTGGTGTTTTTGTTTAATTCATTAGATTCAGCTTGGTTTTAACAAAAGGTAGGTGAATGAGATTTTCTCTATGTTCAATGGTTATAACAAAGGACTTTTTCTCACTCCTACTATTACAATTGATAACTAAAAATGATCAGAACAATCTTAGAGAGGATATACAACCCACTTGTGAGATAATACATCTATAGAGAAGTAAACCACAGCCAAACTACATTATGAAAGTCGGATAATTCGCCCTTTAGCGCTAAGCACAAAGATATGGATGGCCTGCTCATACTCACACTAATTAAAGGTAATTTTAAATACTTCACGAAGGATAGAAAATCCGCCAGTAGACATCCTGCCAAAATAGCCTCAGTGCTATTAATGATGGTGCCTAATCATATTCAAGTGATTTGGCATCTACTCCATGTCTAAAGCATAAAAAATATTTCCATCGACATCAGAGTTGCAAACCCCCTACTAAAAACCCCACCCAGATGAAATGTAAGGAAGATAAAAAATGGTGTAGTCAGCGCCTGTTGCCCCTAGGTTTCCCCTAGGAAATGCTGGCTCAGCAGTGTCTTGCCAGGCATCCTGAAAGAGTATCACACAGTCGTGCTCCTCAGCAGATGGGTCAAATGCTCCAAATTACTTAGAGGAGACCCCACCTGCTGAGGAAGTAAATCTTGATAATCATGCACATTTGCAGCAACCTTTTTTTAGTACTAGATGGTCCTTTGCAGCAACCTTCTTGCACCAGATTTACAGAAGATAGTTTGGGCGAGGTTTAGTAAAGTCATGATCATCAATTAAAGGAACTTCCCCCACCACAAATTGAATCACAAGATCAAAAAATTCATCATATATAAACCCTAGAAATTTTACAGTCACATTGAGATCTGTTCATGACGCAAAATGAATTGCTCATTTGACGAATCTATTAGGCTAAATCCCTAACAATATTACAATTTGATGTGAGAACTGCCTCTAACACAAAATGATCCACTCGCTTGACAGCTTTATCAGGCTGCAACCCTGATGAAGTTATAAATATGTCAGAATCTGAATCCAATGGGCCAACAGACAATCAAATTTTAGTAAAAAAATTAAAAGTTTTGGAAGATGGATTCAATTCCGCTGCTATGACCAGGATGTCAACCTTTACTGCAACCCAAGTCGCACATATAAAGTACATGCCAGTCCAAAGGGACATGCTCATGAATAGAGACATGTCCACATGTGACATTAAACAATGGGAGAACTTTACATTTTCCATTCTCCACTGCTGTCCAGTGGATTATTGAGACAATCTCCCACCGCCGCTGCCCTTTGGTGGGAGCAAAAATTTCTAATGGTACTTCCAAATGATGGCTTGAGATTGAAATATCACTAGAAATAGATGTCTTTTTCAAACCATCTTGAATCCACATGGAGGATGCCATGGAGTAGATGAAAACCCCAATCAACCACCGCACAGTGGAAGCCACCATCCATCAGGATTTAAGGGTCACTGACACAAGGACTGGTTCAAAGCTAGGATTGACCTCCATAGTGCCATAAATTACAATAAAGCTGGCATCTCCTCTAAGTTTTCTCAGGCAATTGGAAGTTTGGAGCTCTTGCCAATGGATCTCACATCCTATGCAAAGTGCTTCCCAAATGCTTCCACCACCATTGAATAAACGCGCCACGCCATTCTATTTGACGAAGAACTGGAATAGTACAACACCACATCCTCCCCAAGGAGGCACTGCCATGAATTATGGCCATCAACAAGATTACAAAAAAGCCTTGCACTGTTCATATAAGCGAATTTTGCCAGCAATTACGTCCAAACTGCTAAAGGCAGGATAGACCAATGAAAAGGCGGCTTAGTGGGGCCCTTCTGGAATTGGTCCCTGGAACATTCCATAAAGTGGAGTGTGAAAAGCTTTACCCCATTTTTAAGAAGTATTTGATCTACGTCAGAGCCAATATTGAACTTGTTACAACTGGGTAGACTTGGGTGTCACCAAGCCCCTATATGAAACCCTTCACAGCTGCACTTTCCCTCTCGCCAAATGGAGGGTCAGGAAAAAACCATGAAATCCTAGTTGAAGCAGCAGATTGAGATGCATTGGCTTCACTCAAAACTTCACAGCTTTTATTGAGCACAAGATCTTGCCCCAGGCAACAACAGAAATGCGTGGAGTTGCAACCCCAAACTCAGATGGGAATGTCTCCAGACTGATATCCAGACCAAAGCTATCTTTTATTGGAAATAGTCACTTCCAGAACCTTTCTGTATGTCCTAAGTATCACCTCCTGCACCTTGATCAATAAAATTTCTGTTTTGCACTAAAAGGGGGTAAAGAAGGTGGCCACCCCCTTGTAACCCAGGGCGACTTGGCCCATGTGTGGATGAGATGTGGGTGATGACGTATCCCCTCAATGTTGACCTATTTCTCCCTATCTTACAATAAAAGAGCTGCTTCACTGGATCATGTATGTGAGTGGAGGTGGTATTGGCAAGAGGACGCCGCCAGAAGGAAAGTGACAAGCACTTAATCTCAGTAATAATTTTGTGTGCTGTAGAAGAGGTAATAGCCTGGATAAAATGAAGTGTACAACTCCAGTGGGGTCATGGGCGATAGATCACTATGTTACCTAATGGGACCATGCCTATGCAGCCTGACCATGGGTGCAACCAATTGCCCACCATATAAAGCGGTGCTAATCTGCTAAGTAAAATTGTGTTGGGATGAAAAATTTAGTGGAAAAATTGAAACAAGTGTCCGTTGGCCAGCAGAAGGTTGATTTGATGTTTAGTTGTTAAATATGTTATGCTGGAATCAGCTGGGATTACAATAATTCGTTCATGCATTTACATTGAACCCTATGCCCCTAGGACTTAAGACCGCTATTTTTATTTTAAACTTATATTTATTGCAAGTAAGGCCGACCATGGGATGGACACTTCCAAATTTGACCCAAAAGAGACAAAACTTAGTAACAGGGAAGGCACCCCAGAGAGGCGCAACTATCTCTTGTTTCCAGCGGGAACGCCACTTATGGGGAGGGGGAGGGAAAGTGTGAAGGGGCCGTAGCCACAATTGAACACGTGTGGAGGAAAGGGTCTGATTTGATGAACCAAACTGGGAACCAGAAGGAGACCAGCTGTCAGTGACGAGGTGGGAGGTATCCAAACATCCACGCCTGAAAGTGGTCCACCAAATGAGACCTGAATCTGTGGACAGCTTCTGGGAGGGCGGGGGTGGAGCCTGCGATGGCATCCAAGACAATCGTGTGGATAAACCACATGGCGATTGCAACCACTAGAGCATGGAGGGAGGGTGGAAGGGGGGAGGCCATTGATAAAGCAAACAAATCTCTTGACAGACTGAAGGGATGTTTTTTATCCTGGCCCAGCAGACGTTGAACTTCGCGCCATATCACTTTAGAGGTAGGACACTTCTCCAGGCGGTGGAACAGCGTTCCATACTGGCCACACACGACGCAGAATGAGTGTAAAGCGTTAGAGCGCTCAGCTATATGGTACACCTGCCTCAGGCAGCGCCACACATGGGAACGGATTTGAGGCTGCAACAGAGGATGGTATGCGTATTTCCAGATAATTTTTTGGGTCTCAATGGAGTAAGGGATGTCCATCATGTCCAGGTAGTCCACCATGGATAAGACATGGGGACGTGTGGGGATCACGCCATATTGGATGGGTAGCCCCTGTACCTCTTGTGTGAACTGAGGAGAGGGGCGGCCTCTCTGGGCTGTGTGTCCACTATTATGAATTCTCCACTCAGCGCTCCTCATGGAGAGGAGGATTCATTTGTAGTGGGTTTTAGTCCCTTGAGAACCTGTGTCCAATGGGTGTGAAGCCAGGTATATCATCAGGGAGTGCAGGTTCGATGGATTGTTGAGGCCCAAGGCGCGGGAGAAGCTGGAGCAGGCCGCGCGGGACCAGTGTTGGGAGGGGAGCGTAGGGGCGGTGACAGCCACAATCCAGGTGCCCAGGATCTTTGCAGCATGGGTTTTGAAGTCAAGCAGGACCATGCATTATGATGATGAGAGCCAAACATGACCTCTAGCCGTACTGGTGGTGGGTGACCTGACCAAAGCCATCCTTGCAGCAGGGCATACAAGGATTTGAAAAAGCTTGGGGAGAAGGGGATGGCGTGGGCTCCAAACCAGACTTTGGAGAGGAGCATAGAGTTGGCTAAAACAACCCTGCCAGTAAGGGAAGTAGGGTGGGTCTGAGGAAGGTGATGCGCTTCATCATTTTGTCTAGAATACGACTCTCCATTACTGCTAATGCGTACCCGCCTGCCTCCACCCACACGCCCAGATGGCGGACTGGCCCTATGGTAGGGCGTGGCACTAAGGGGAGCACCAGTGGGGTGGTGTGGGGTGAGCTGGGAGGGTGAGCACATATGCGAGCAGATGGGCCAAGTTGGGCACTGGTTGCTGGGGCCCAACAGGTTCGATAGCAACCAAGGAGGATGATTTTGGTTTTGGAAGCATTCAGTGCCACATTACTTACCTGGGAATATTCCTGGAAGAGAGCTTCAAGTGCACCTGCGTCTTTATTATTAGACACCCCAACCACTCAGTCATCTGCAAACGCCATCATCTTGACTGGGGCTTGGCCTGGTACATGGACCCCAGTGAGTTGGGCATTCACGTTTCGAAGTAGTGGGTCAAGGCTGAAGTTGTATAAGAGTGGGCTAAGGGGATCCCCTTGTCGTAAGCCCCTTTGAGAGCGGACTACTTCCATTAGGAAGCCAGGGCCACATACTGCCATTGTTGCAGATTCCGTGAGCAGCATCACCCAGTTGATGAAGCGAGGGGGTAAGCAGAATTGATGGAGGCAGGCCCTGAGGTATTCCCAGTTTACTCTATCATAGGCCTTCTGTTGGTCCAAGACTACAAGTGCCCCAGAGGCTGTGGACTGGCATGCATTAGCCACAGAGTGCACGTTGTCCCAAATTGACCTTCTGGGTATGAAACCAAATTGTTCTGGGGAGATGGTGGCAGATGCTACAATCCCTAAACGGTTTGCCATGATTTTTGTTAAAATTTTTGTATATATGTTAGTTAAAGAAATGGGGCGCCAGTTGGCTAAGTATAGCTTATCTACTTTCTTGAAGAGTGTGACAGTAAAGGCCTCATGTCCTCCTGGTAGGAGGCGCGTTTCCAGAAGGCTCTGGTTAAGTGAGGCAAGCAGTATTGGGGACATATATATGAAGTACTTTCTATAGAATTCATATGGAATGCCATCTGGGCCTGGGCATTTCCGGTTTGGTGCACCATGGATGGCTGTCCATAATTCGTTTAGAGTAATCAAATTCATTATTTCTGGGTATCAGGAAATGGTGTAGATGTGGGTTCAGTCAAGAAATTCCAACTTCAGCCATCCAAATTGGATCAGATTGGTAAAACTTAGGTAATAATTTAATGTTTCAATTGCCACTTCGGCTGGCATATCCACGATGGAATCATCCAATCTTTGCACCTGTGTGCAGGGCACGCTCTGGCGTGGTGCGAAATTTTTTTTAAAAAAATATGCGGTGCACTTGTCACCCTCTGTAATGCATTTGGCCCTGTACTGAACACAAACCTGATGTTTGTGTTGCCTTTTGAGCGCATTGAGGTTGGCGGCTGCCTTTGCCCACTTCCAGCCCCATACAAGGCTGTATCCTGTGGCTGAGATGTTGGACTCCAGGTGTGCCAACTCTGCCAGAGCGCGCGAGATGATGGCCAATGTGGCTCGTGAGCGTTGGGAGGAGAGGTGATGAGAGTGGCAGATGTTATCCTCTTTGAAGGCTGCCCATGTGGAGATGGGGTCCGCGCAAAACGGTGTAACAAACTCTTTTGCCAAAGTTGCTGATTCCACCCAATTGGAAAATCCTGGCGATGCAAGTTTGGAAGGGCGGAGTTTGCACCAATATGGGGCCTTAGCCACTGTGGCAGGTAGGTGGTAGGGTATCAAGACCAGCCGGTGGTTGGAGAATTCGATTTTTGTTGTTTTGAGATGAGAAATGCGGGGTTGAAATTTTGCCGGCGTAAGGATAAGGTTAATGCAGGTCATGGACCTTAATTGGCCATTGTGGACGTGGGGTCGCGTCATGTTTTCAAGCAGCGGGGCTCACCACAGCAGCGCATCCATTAACCCAAGGGTGGCCTTTAGAACGCGAAGATCTACATGACCCTGGGGGCGTGGGAGGAGGAAGGCCAACGGTCTGTTGGTGTGTTTAGCCAACAGTTCATATTGCCGACTATGAAAGGGTCTAGGGGTCACAGGATGGATTTGACCAATAAGAAAAATTCCTGACATTCTCTTGCACAGGTTGGGGCGTAGATGTTGATGATAACATGTGCCACATCAGCTCATGAGAAAGTGACAATAAGGACTCAGCCATTGAGGAAGGATTCCAATGATAAAAATTTGAAAAAATTGTTTTCTTGAACTAGCACCCCACAGTGCTCTGACCAAAAGGATAGGGATGGGAGGAGCATGGTTTTCCAAGCATCCTTGGAACCTTGTGGACAGTGGGACTCCTGGATGGCCAGGATATCCACGGGTAAAATTTTTTGTAAAAAACTCAGTTTCCTAGCCCGGAGCAGGGAGGCCTTGAGTCCAGCAATATTTAACGTCCCTAAAGTGAAGGTTTCCCCTATTGCACCTTAGGTATGAGGGGGTGGGCACCCAGGCCCACTAGCCTCCTCTAGATCCCCATGGGCCTTCATGGCAGCACAGGTTTTTGCAGCAACACTATCAGTAGTTTTGTTGATTTTAGAAGAAAGATTCGCGTTGGCTTTTGCCTTCACTTTTTGTTTCCCTGACGTTGGACAAATTTTTTGCGGTGCGGATGAGTTTGGTGCACCATTGAGTGGGTCAAAAAATTTTTTTTCAGGTAGGTTGGAAACCAAGTCAGTTTCAACTGGAGCTTGGTTGCAAAGATCAGGTGAAATTGAGTCACCCATCAGATCCTCAGATTGGGTGGCCCAATTGGCATGGGCTTCCCAATCTGATTGGTTGATGAATTCCCAAGTTGCTTCCATCACAAAGGTTTCGATGTCCTCCTGGTATTGGGGAGTGTGAGATAATGGGTGCTGACTTTGGCCGCTTCCTTGGATGTGGCCCTGCGGGCCTGCTTGGCCTTCTTCAACTCTTTCAGGGAAATAGGTTTTACCAGTAGGTAGCAGCCTTGTGCTCCCCACGAGAAAGCCTCTTTGGTGCTTGCAGTTGGTTCATAGTGCGCCTCTCCGCTGGCCATGGCCGCCAAGGGGTGCTCTT
>JAKSZP010010068.1:0-24178 GCA_022478985.1 Massospora cicadina | reverse complement strand
TCAGGCTATATTTTTATTTTAGAATTATAAGTAGTACTTTGCTATTGACAACCAAATTTTAGGAAGCATATGGGGGGTGGTACATTGACTGGACATGGGAGATCATCCCCCATCAGGTCTCTACCAATCCGCCAATCAAGAGCAGCTGAAAAAGTTACACTCAGGAAATTGATAAGCTGCTGTAGTAAGGGATTTATAAACCCTCAAAGAGTCCATGGTAATTTCCCATTCTAATTTTCCAAAAGAAGGACAGTACAACTGGGAAGTGATAGACTACTGAAAGATCAACAGTATTACCAAAAGACTTATACCCCCTGCCATGGATTGACGATGTCCTAATTTGGTTAAAGGAGCTCATTACTTCTTAGCGATGGATTTAATATCAGGCTACTTCCAAATTGAGTTGCCTGCGGTGGAACAGGAGAAATGCGCCATTATCACATCCAAAGGGCTTTTCCAACCGACCCATATTCCACAAGGGCTGTGTAACGCCCCTGGCTACGTTCCAATAGCCATGGACACCATTCTTGGCGACTTGAAGCTGTCAATCATACTTGTGTACCATGCCATTATCAATGTCTTTTCATGTACATTCTCTGAACATTTTTTTATCTATTGGAGATCTTCCAACAGCTTTCCACGTCCAACATCAAGATCAAGCCCAGAAAATGCCACTTTTTCAAAGACCATTTGGAGTACTAAGGGTTTGTAGTAAACGCAAATGGGCGTAAACCTCAACCAGCTAAGGTGGAAGCTATTTAGAAAATAACCCCTCCAAGCAGCTAACGCAATTTACAGTAGTTTTGTGGATGGTGAGTTACTATTGATGCTTCATCCAAAACTTTAGCTATATCGGAGGACCGCTGTTTAGTTACTAAAAAAGAATGTTGCATTTGAATGGACGAAATTTTGCCAATGCTCCTTTGATACACTACAGATGGCAATAATCAGCGCGCTGGTAAACATTATCTGAATTTTGGTAAAGTGTTTTTCTTGTCCAGATTGATGCGTCTATCTCTGCCGATGTAGGGCAGTTCTATCTCAAAAAGATGATGAGGGGGAGGAGCATCCAATTTGCATACTGCAGTCATAGCTTAAACTGCCATGAATGCAAATACACTGTGACTAATCAGGAGTGCTTTGCGGTGATCTATGAATACAAGCAATTCAGGGTATATTTACATTGGGTACGGTTTAAAATTGTGATGGACCACGCATTGCTACGCTGGCTGCAGAATATCAGAAAGCCTGAGGGGCGCCTGGCCCAATGGGCTCTTAAGCTGCAGTCTCACAATTTTGAAATCCTTCGCCATCCTGGAGCCAAACAAATAAATGCTGATTGCTTATTGAGATTTCCAACTATAGCAGTTACGGCAGATCTGAGCATCATAATGTATGATAAAATGCTTAATGGGAAATATGACAATGAACCGCATCAAGTCATCAAGTTACTAGTCGGAATAAATGCTAATATGTTCCAGAAGGATGGCGAACTGTACACGTGGATAGGGGACACTACTATGAACATCCCAAGGCCTTCCACCTGACCAAATATTATCATGAGCGTGCACCAAGCAGTTGGGCATGGTGTTTTATGCAAGACACTGTAATTGTTGCAACATTGGTACACTGGGAAAGCATGCACTTTGATGTGCTCAAAACAATTTCCTGCTGACACCAGTGCCAAGTGGAGAAGCCATTCCGCAAAAAGACTTTGTAACAGTTATTGAAACCTCACTTTTCTTGGCATATAGTTTCTATTGATGTTGTGGGGCCTCTTCCAACTGAGTGAACCGGTCCAAGTACATTCTATTGGCAATTGACCACTTGACCAGGTGGTTTAAGGCATAGCAAGATATGATCTGTGGCCAGTCATGGTGACTAAATTTGTAATGGAATGTATAATTCAGTGAACAGCTGTCCTTAGTTCATCCTTACTGACAATGGAACCAACTTCACTTCTCAAATTTAACTCAAGTTCAATGAACTGATGGCCATATGCGGGGTTCTAATGACCCCATATCACCCACAATTCAATGGTATGTTTGAATGGGTCAATGAGACACTTTTGAATATAAGTCAGAAGCTGGTAATGGATAGACCCTCTAACTGGAGTGCACTCCTTTCCACAGCTGTCTTTGCTTACAACATCAGCTATCACTCAGCAATAGTAAAGAGTCCTATCCAGTTTTTAGGGATGGCACCCAGCTCTACATTCACTGCTTTATGCCTGAATGGAAGCTACAGCGGAATGGATATTCAAGACTACTTGATAACCTCAGAAATATGCTGATCAAGCTGCAAACCAAAGTGTACTCATTCAGCTTAGCCAAGAAGATAGATAATCATATTGCTGATCAGATATGGCATAGAGGGCTAGTCTAGTTTAAAGATGGGGACATGAGTCTATTCCATGACCAGCACGGGTTTATTCAGAAGCACAAATTGGGCAGAATCTGGATTTTTCCATTTGAAATAGTTGAAAAAACAGGTGTTAATACATATGTTATCAAAGACCCCGTGAGCAGTCAAATCATTAGCTGAGTACATGCAAAGTTTCTTCAGGCGTATAAACAATAGGAAACTTATTGTCCAATCAAGGGGGTAATGTCAAGATTCTGATATGACTGTATGATATGCCCTAAGTAGTTACAGAGGATTGAATGAGATTGGCCAAGATGATTAGTTTAATATTATAGATGAGATCGCCTTGACATAAGCTGATAGTAAAATACCAACCTTTAAACAAATATTTAGTTGATTGCCTCCAAATCAGGTGATAAGGTGATGTTGACATTTGACAAATGATTAGTAGATCACCTTAAACTTAGGCGATTGTGAATTTAATGTATAGTAGACTCTGCCAGAATCAATGAAATTACAGTAGAAATAAAATAGTCTAACAAAAGTTCAGTATTGACGCTTTTCTTTCTTGTAACAATCACTTTAGTTACTACAATTTGATTCGAATAGCAAATTTGGATAATCACACACAGGAAAGATGGGCGACTCTATAATAAAAATAATACAACATGGGCGAGCGTCATGGCGAGTGGTGCACCTAACGGTGCAACTAAGGGCAAGAAACGCCCTGGAGGGGGACCAGAAACCCAATCTGCAAAGAAATCGCAAACTCAGACACTGTCTGGGTTTATGGTATTCATTGTAAATCACGCACAATATATGTATATTCAGTTCAACCAACCCTTATCAAAGGTGGAACATGGGATTAGACTCTTCCTTGGGGATGAGTCACCGACCCTGTGGGAGAAAACATGTGAGGCACAGCCCTCGCTTTTCCCTCACGCAGTGTATGTAGCCACCAATAACATGGGCTGCAGCTGGATCAATATTGGTTTTGAAACAGCCGATGAAGCTGATGCCACAGCAAAAGTCTGTGTGGAAATTGCCCTCCCCGAGGGCAAAAAATTGTGTGCACCGCGTGCACCAGATGGAACAAAGCGAAACCTTTGTTCATCTCTTTTGACTCGCTCCTCATCAACCTTCCTCATAAGGTAATCGAGGAGGAGCTCCGCAAAGGTCTCATGGCCTACAGAGAAATTCAGCAACTTGAATTACAGCAATTTCTCCTGATGCCCAACCTGTTCATGGGCAAAGCTATCGCTGTAATCAATCCCTTCCCAGAAGTGGAAGAGGACTTATCCAGAATTCTTCGCACAGCAGAATTTCACTTCAAAGATGGGGGCCAGTCAGCCACGTTCTGAGTTACACCAGAGCGCGCACCACCCATTTGCAACCACTGTGGCTCACTGGGACACAAAGAACACGCATGCCCTGTGAAAGAGGGCTTAATAGAAAACGATTATTGTGAGGAAGCAATGGACAAAGAAATGAAAACATCACCAAATGACTGATGGTCACCACCCATTCCGCAGGGGTGAAGATGGACTATACTCCATTGTGGACCCAGTTACAAGCAAACAGCGTAAAGCAGCACAAATAGTCCGCAAGTGAGCGCAGTTGAAGCGGCGGCACACGCGGAGTCTGCCATTAACCCCAGACAAATTTGGGAGGATATTTTGGATATTCACTGAATCAACCAATCAGAACAATATGCCCAGGTCGAAATTTTTACAGTAACCTGAATGAGTCACAAAGCGACATCAGTCATGCACATATTGAGGAACAATGCGACTGCAACGTGGGCGAAAATCCGGTGCAAAAAGCACCAAAGTTTAACCTCAAAAATACAAAATATAATCAACAATCCGCATCAAATCAACATGAGACCTGTGCAGGAAAAGTTGACGCAAATGCAAAAAACCGCAATTCCATTGAATCATTGGGTCAGATCAAAGGAACCAACAATGGCAGTGAAAGAAATGGAGTACAGACGTGGAGCATGGCCAAGTTGAGCCGTGGTGGGATAGGGCCAGAGGGCCCTCCCAACCACTCCTGAGGCGCCGCGGGCACCTCAGTGTCAATAGGGATGCTAAACATCGCAGGAGCCAAGGCTCATACATCCCAAGCCAAAAAGCTGGCATTCCTGTGAAAGCCCCTTGTAGACATCTTGGCCATCCAAGAAACCCACTGTCTACAAGGGGAAGAAGAATCCTGGTCAACCAGGGTCGCACAATTACAATTAGTATGGACGTCTCACTGTGGGGTGATTGTCCAAAACAACAAAAAATTTAAAATTACAAATTCGTCATCACACTTGCATGGTCAAGTCTTGGTAGCAACAATCATGTGCCAAGAGGTAATAATTTTAAAAGCATGTATATATGCACTGTGCACTGCAACTGAGAGAAAACAATTTTTGAAAACATTCCTACTCTCACCCTCCCACCATATACCATTATGTTAGGCGATTTTAACTTCTGGAATAACCCCAATACAGATTGATGGCTATATCCCAGGGGATACCCACCGGGACACATTGAATTCCGCACAATGAAGGCATCTCTTGGCTTACAAGATGCTCTTCCCCCCAATTCACCACTCCTTCCCCACATGATGTGGCCCAACATATGTGAGGGAGTGCTCATATCAATGAGTCGCATTATCCACATCCTCATCCTGCAATCCCACCTCTCAAGAATCTCCAAATTTATAACAAAAAAGATCAATTTTTCTGACCACCAATTAGTTACAGTACAGTTAATGCCAACCCAATCCCACAAACAGGTGTCGCCTTGGAGAAAGCTTCACCTGAAATTCTTAAATTTGCCCAAGATATCTGACTGGGTTGAAAACAAGGCTACAAACCCAAAATTCACAACCCCATTCACTTCAGATCCCATCGGAACATGGGAAAATTTCAAAAAGGATTTAATCAACAAAACCTGACATATTGCATCACATAAGTACACTGCGGACGTGGCCACAATCAAGCGTATCTTGGGGAAACTAGACCACCTGGAAATAAATACTCTGAGATCTGGCTATAGCCCTAACTGGGGACGCAAATGGGCAGAAACTTCTGCCTGACCTAACAACCTCATCTTTGAACACTAACACAGGATCAAAGTATTGAACAAAGGTAAGTTCATAAAGGAAGGCGAAACCTATTTAACATACTTTTTCCACCAATTCCACTCCCGTGAGAACAAGCCCATGTGCACACAGGTCTGCAAGACCAATGGCACCGTGGCAACTGACCCTGAGGAGGTCAAAGCGGAAGTACACCGCTATTACACCGAATTATATTGTGAAATGCCAACAGATTCACAAAAAATTAAAGAATTTATACAAAGTGCCGAGATACAAAATTACA
Source organism: Massospora cicadina (assembly GCA_022478985.1). Taxonomy (NCBI): domain Eukaryota; kingdom Fungi; phylum Entomophthoromycota; class Entomophthoromycetes; order Entomophthorales; family Entomophthoraceae; genus Massospora; species Massospora cicadina. The sequence continues at coordinate 18,441 of JAKSZP010010068.1, read as the reverse complement.
CCACCAAATTACAATATAATATCCTTTATTACACGTGAGGAGCTTTAGGAGACAATTCGCGGTGCACCATGTAGGAAATGCCCAGGGCCTGATGGGATACCCTAAAAATTTTACAAAAAATATTTTCAACAAATTGCCCCCCTCTTATTGGTGTCTATGAACCAGAGCTTATTGGAAACACGCCTATTACCAGGAGGCCATGAATCCTACGTTATAACCTTGTATAAAAAGGGCGACAAGTTGGACCTGGCCAACTGGCGCCCAATTGCACTCTCCAACACTGACACAAAAATTCTAACAAAAATTTTAGCAGCTAGATTAGGCGTAATTGCATCTGACGTCCTATCACCCAATCATTTTGGGTTTATACCAGGGTGTTCAATCTGGAAACAACGTACACCCTGTTGCAAACATTTGCTAATCCAAAGCAACTGGTGCCCTGGTCTTCTTGGATCAGGAAAAGGCGTATGACCGTGTTAGCTGGCAAACCAAAAAGAATGTCTACATGCCTTCAAACTCCCACCAAGATTCATAAAATGGGCGATGCTCCTAACAGAATCTGCAACCATGGCTGTATGCGGCCCTGGATTCCTAACAAACAAGATTAAACCACAAAAAGGGCTCAAACAAGGGGATCCCCTCAGCCCACTGCTATACAATTTCAGCTTTGACCCACTCCTTCGAGTAACTGACTTTGTCTCATGAGGATACCTGCACAAGGACAACCAACATTCAAGATACTGGCCTTTGCAGATAACTGCATAGCAGGTATAGCAAACAATGAAGATGCCCAACAGCTGGAACGTACTCTAGAGGAATACCCATTGTGAGCAATTCATCGCTCAACAAAAGGAAGACAGAAATCATCCTCTTAGGCAGATACACAAACAATTGGGCCACAAAATCAGAACCTCATACCAGCACACGCTGAAAAAACCCATTCATTTTACCCTTTGCAACACTCTCACCACCACTCCTGTCTGACACTTTGGAATCTGGCTAGAATCAGGGGGATAAGCTAATGAAACAATGGAAAGCAACATGTTACAACGGGTATTTAAACGCGTTGCCTCCCTCAAGAGAAGAACCTCAGGATTAACAGGACGAGTTACAGTTGCTAACTCGCTCATCCTCCCAATACTGTGGTACCAGGCCCATGTGATAGCCTTCTCACCTACCTTTATAACCTCAATCCGCGCGCTTATCCAGGGCTGGCTGTGGCCTTGCTCTCACCCTCCTATACGGATGGAAACATTATTTGGCCCACGCTCAAGCGGAGGCATGTGACTAGTAGATTTTGAGAGCCACGCCAATCACATCCTAGGTACCTGGATAAAGGAAATCCTTGCTCCAGACCTCCCGCAACAACATTGGCCCAGAGCAGCAAGGAAAAACTTTGCACAGGCGCTCAAATTAACCAACCCACATAGTCCACCCAGACTAATTTCATACCTTGCCAAGCACCCTACTGCAACGGGTCCACATGGAACCTCCCCTCATTTCAAACATATCCTCTAAACTATTCACCATATGGGATGGACCATAGAAAACATGGGTACTATACAGGGAAGGGGACGACCCAGCCCCCAATTCAAATTAAGAAACCCAGAAAACCACCCCCAGAGGGATATGCTCGCAACAACCCCAATCATAGCTAGGATATAATACCTAGATATTGGGCATTCCCTATGATTTAAACACACAGAAGGCAATGTGGAAAATGACTCACCACCCACTCCTACAGCCAAGGATAAGAGCAAACGCCTGGCGCTGTCTGAGAAGGACCTATATGATGGCAGACCGTTCCAACTCACTCCACAAAACATGTGCAGTATGTGGAGGGGAGGGATCCCTACATCACCACCTAGAAACATGCCCCCCAACCAAAACTATATGGCAGGAAGTCGCACTCCTGCTTAAAATTAAAACGAACAAGAATTCTCAATATCAAAGAGCATCTTCGCGCTCCAGATTGAGTCACCGATCCCATCTACCCTCCATTCCCTAATAATACCCATTGCAATGTGGACAATACACACAATTGCATTAGATGCGTTTAAGGGCACAGTCCCAACCATTCATGGGGTTATTAACACAGATTCCATGTTCACTTACTGGAGCACTTCCAAGCCTGGGTCTATGGATATATGAGACCAAGGCAAAAAGTGCTCATTGAATCATGGTTCTCACTCTGGTTCCTCCACACAGACCCTTTCCTTCACACCTGTTCCATAGCAGGGGAAACCCCCTCGGAATAGTGCACCAACATCCCATACCTGGCAGTCCCGCTGGCAACAGGGGTAACTTGAGTACCCTGGGGTGCCTAATTTCACGTTTGTCAGTTATTTCCTTAGTTTTACATATATTCTGTAATGTCCGTCCCCTGGTTGGCTTACCTCAGTTAAATAAAAAAGTTCAGTATTGACCAAAGGTGCTGATATAAGCGAGAATAGAAGATTGAAGGAGGAGGATTGTTATAAAGAAAGAGAGAACGGAGCAGTGATTATCTGCTGAAAATACTAAGTTTAAATAAAGAATTGTTGTCAGGGCAATTGCTCCATAAATATTATAATTATTCATTTAGTTGTGTTTTGATGGCCATCTAACTCCATATCATCTCACCTATTGCTCATTGGGCTTAATCCTGTGCAAAAACCCTTCTATTGTTTTTCTATTTATTGCCAAAATTATAACACTTGGCACTAATTACTGTTGATCATAGATTGACCATTATTAACACCTCACTAATACAACCTAATATTAATTATTTAAGATTTTCTGATCTATCCTTGACATCTATTGACAGTAAATTGTAATGACTCTAAACGTTATCAGGGGTAATTCAATACACTTGAAATAGCAATAATTTGAAATAGCTTGACAAATGAATGGGGAAACACAACTTAAGAACTTAAATTATCATTACCATTAGTCATTAAAATATATTGACATAAATAAATGAGGAGTATAATTAAAAACTTTATTTAATTCATGAAATGGCTTTCTCAAGTTAATGAGGAGCACAAATTGAAAATTGATTGTTTTTTAAATAATAACAATAGAATTTTAAAATAAATTATAATTAATTGCCATCTTACTTTACCAAATTGAAAATAATTCACTAGCGTTATATTGAATTAAGATGGCTAATTTATTCAACACATGATGTCACTTAAATCTCATTTTACCATCTGTTTCTCCCCCTATTGACCTTTCACCTGATGTTCCCACTTTTCTTGCCCCATACTGGTATGTTTCTGATAGGAGTTTAGCTAACAAACTTCTTCCCCATTCTGACTATAATATTAAATCTCAGTTCACATTCCAGTTAGTCAAGGTAAACCGCTCACTAAATTCATACACATAAAAAGAGGTAGAGCTTAGTTAAGATGGCCAGATGTATCTTGTAGAAAGTATGTTTATTAAAAATCTTCCCACATCAGTTCATCAGTTGTTTTGCCAAGAAGGCAGATGACTTCTTATGACCCTGCGTTAATTATGGGGATGTTTAATGTAACTGTTTCAAGTCCTTATCGCTTATCCCCAGAACAATACATTAACCAGGCAATTACAAAGTCAAAGGTGTTTTCAAGAAGGGCTTCGTGAATTCTTTTAACCAAATAAGTTTCAAGAAAATTCTTTAGTAGCTTACCTCCATCTGCATAAAGGGGAAACCTTTCAGGTTAAGGTAAAGCTTTTTGGGCTTAAAACCTCCCCAGTGATCTTTCAACACCTCAGATAATTATGTCCCTTGGCGATATCTGTTTCTCTTGAGCTGTTTTGTATATTGATGACATAATGATTCATTCATTTACCCAGAAGCAACTTGAAAAGATCCTGAGGCAGTAATGGCAGCCCTCCGCAAGTCTGGATTCTTTGTGAAGACCTCAAAATGCAGATGATTTATTGACGAGGTGACCTTCCAGGTGACCTAGTTCTAAAGACGTGGTACGCGGTTCTACTTTTAATATGGAAGTCATCCAGTCTTGGCTTACCCAAGTACCAATAATCGGCTTCAAAGCTTTCTTGGAACAGTGAACTTTCTGAAACTTTCTATGCTCTGTCTGAATTGACGACCCTTCTCCATCTTCTAATTTGTAAAAGTAACCCATTAAGATGGACATATGAGTGTTAACACCACTTTTAATCCATCAAAAAGGTTTTATCTTGGTACCAGTAATTAGCATGCAGATATGGCAAAGACCTTTGCTGCGGCTTGTTATGTAACTTCTGTTCATTACAAGCAGTGATTCTTCAATAACTTGATGGAATGGAATACCCAGTGGTACTTTTTTACAGGAAGCTCTAATCATCTGAGAAATATTGGCCAATTATTGATAAGTAACTAGCAGCTGTGTCCTTAGCACTGACTAACTGTTCCTTCCTGCAGCTGGCAAAGCTTGAGATCATAGTGAGGACCGACCATCAAGATCCTTTATACTATAGAAAACCTCAGAAAATCGCCCACCGCCAAGATAATTAATATCAGGACCTATGCGGCTACAATTTCAAGTGTGGAGCTTAATTTTCCGCTCAAACTTACTTATGAGCGAAATTTATATTTAAGTTTACAAACCAATTGCAAACTATTTAGCTGTTACACTGACCCACTGGTGTCCACGGCCCCACCTCCTGCTGCTCCTATATGGGGCAGTGGTGAAACCCCATCTAACGTTTTCCGTTTGGGACAAAAATGCACTTGGACTGGTTCGTCCAGTCCTAAAAAATCCTTGGGCAGTTTTTTCCACACAAGGATCTTGCCATCCACCTCGCACAATTCCAGGTGGTGCCCCACTGCCCTCTCATACTCTCCCGCTTGCACATGCATTTTGGCCTTCAGGTCAAATATGGGAAGTTGTTCCCATTTATGGACAAAGCCATTATCAAAATAGCACAGGTGGTGATGCAACCCGCCAGGTTCATTAATTTCCGTTCTTATAATTGGATAATTCAATCTAGGTTTCACGTGCAAAGCCAATACTGCCACTACAGCAACTGTTCCCCTGTTTTTTCCAGGGCACCCCAATTCCCACGTGTGCACCTGGCTTCCCGCTGAAAACACGTTGGTGGTTCAGTTCACTGGGTTGCCCGCTCACCTTCCCCCTGTGGTGCTCCATCAGGAGCTGATGAAAGGTCTGGCAGCCTACAGCACTTACCCCATCCTTCAATCTGTGGTCCCCAACGGAGCCACACGCTAAGCTGGACCTTGGGCATTTTTCACAATCAGCCCTAGATTTTCCAACATTGCAGAGCAGCTTCCCCCTCTCGCCTTCATTGCATCTGACCCTGACCACCCGTTCTGGGCTTGCGTCAAGGGCAGGCGGACTGTCTGTTCATCCTGCTTTGAGTTGGATCACTTGAAGCATAGCTGCCTCTACCTTGCTGCTTCCACTGCCTCAGCAGACTTAGCCACCAGCTCCCCATCTACTGACCGCCCTGCAGCCCTCTCAGAATAGGGTGCAATCATACTCCCCTCCTCTAAAACCCGTCACTCCCACACCCTCAGCAGCCGATCAGGCCCCTCCTAAGACCAGTTCAACCAATGCTCCCACCAATCATGAAGTGGCTTGGACAACAATTTACTCCCAATCCCCAACCCAATCACCTGCCTTAGCCATCCCTCTTGAGGAAAACATGGAATTTTATGAATTTAACCCCTGGTCTTCATTAGATAAAACTGATAGATCTGTTCATGTGATTAAAGACTCTGAAGTCAACATAAGATAATTTATTCCTACACAATCCCCCATTAAGATCCCTTGGCGCTTTTATGCCCCACATACAATGGAGATTTTTTTTGCACCTAACACCATTTTGCTGTGGCAGCTGCTGCCCAAACTGAAAGCTGTTTACTCCATTAAATGGTTTTTAAACAGTGAATAGGCTTGCTAAAGGTCTCCATCCTCCCATTCTTGCCCCAACCTGCCCTTACAGATTAAACTAGCCATTCTCCAGCTTCATAAACACACCGCAGATGCCATTCAGAAAGTGGTTGCTGCTTCTCAAACTCAAAGCAAAAGTTACCCGCGCTACCACCACTTTAGTTTTTCAACTTCCTTCCACACGCATTCAAGCAGAAAATGCTTGTTTACTTACCTGATCACGATTTATGATGATGGTAATTTCTATGACCAAACAGTCCTCTGCAATCTTGCCTGAGTATCGCTGATAACCCCAAGCCCTTGCTATCTGCCTTGGCCTGCACTTTGAATGATGTGGAACCCAAGGATGAGCTCCCTGATCCCCCTTCCCCTTCCTCCATGGTGGGATAAGCAGCTCTCCGCTGTGCACCTGGTTGGTTGTGTTCTCATTTTTTTGTGTAAGTCTCACTGCTCGTTTAGGGCGGATGATTAATATTGTTGGTTTGGTTAGTTTTGGTTTCATTTTGGTAATGTCCATCCCCTGGTTAGTATACCTCAAATAAATTTAAATAAAATTTTAGTTATGATTATATTAAAGGATCTTGTTAGGAAATTGATAAGAATGGACAATAAACCTAAATTATCAATTGGCGGATTATTGGTTATCTTCCAGAATTGAAATAGGAAGTATTCATATTTAATGAGATTTGATATGGGTTATGATAAGTGATACAACTTCCGCCAAGTATGGGAATTCTTCTGAAACTTCCAATGATGAAATTAGTGTTAAAATCTGAGGATCACTCACTTGAATAATTAATTCCTGCATGGTAAATTGGGCTGAAGTTAGGACGGTGGATCTTTGCTTTAGCCAGTTGCTTACAGTTTTAGAACCTTTTGTAAATGCACTGAGCATACAAATTTGGCTATGACTTTTCTGGCCGATTTTGGGTTTGATTTTCCTGTCATAATCAGGAACTTCAGCTGAGGCAGGCAAAGTTTCAAGCTGTGAATCCTGAGATCCCAGCTTGCTGAAACTCTCCCAAAGTGACTTAAGATACAAAAAAATCGAAGGTATAATAAAATAGACTTTTAAAAGACCAGACCATTTGATGGTAATTCATTAAGCCAGGCGCCAGTAATTATACCTCAAGACATCTCTTGGCCACATTCAAGCACGCAATCTGAACAGATACTTTACCACCTCAGTTTGGCCCTTGAAATGATACAACTGAGACTTATTGCTAGGTTTATTGGTGGCAAAATAATCTCATATTTGGGAGGATTTCATGGATGAAAATTGCAACAGTGAGCGTGAAAAATGGTCCTAGGATCATCTTAAAATGAGTTTAGTCATACTGCTAATGAAATACAAATTCTGGGAGATTTTGTAATCAATACTAATAAATGATGTATCCTTAATTGGGCTGTCAGCAGGCTTTTTTTTTTAGTATTAGATGGTCCCAACTGTCAGCAGGCTTCTTAATAGCACTAACTACCCCCCATTTGGGCAATACATGTGTGAGTGCTATCATGCCAGTTACGCGGACTGAGATACAAATGTGCCCTAAGTGCTGTAAATTAATTATGTTGTTCATTTGTTTAATTGTCCATGGGACTTTTAGGCGTTAACTTTAGGTCAGTCCCAGATAATTTTGTATACGAATTTCTTAATATTGGTCCCAATTAACGGGACTAGTTGCTGAGGATTAGGCAGAGATAATTGGCCCAACTGTGAAAATTTATCTGGCCCAAGCTGCCGATAGAATAATAAATTGAATTGATGTTGAGTTGATCAACCCAGCTGAGTAGTTGCAGAGAAGATTAACCTAAATGTGTGGGGATATTTGGCCTGAGCTTTAGTAATATAGTTAATCCATGTAGCAATAATCTGCCCAAGCTGTGTTATTGTAATAGGTTTTAATTAGATTACTAGTTCAAGCATTAGGTGGGAAAATTGGCCTGATCTGTAGGTTGTCATAGGGTTTATTTTAGAGTCAACTACAGAATTTGACAATGTGCATCAAGGAATTTAGAGAAGCTGAGAGCCATATGAGCCATGAAGTGGCCATAGGGATGAGGGTAAATGGAAAGCAAAGAACGATAGTGGGGAGTTCTTTTACAATCATTTGTACCATATAACAATTCTGCGGCAGAACCCATTTTGTGTGTTAATTACCAAGTTAGCAGTTGTTCAACTTGGATGCTGTTATAATAAAATTATTAATAAAACTTTTTCTTTCTTTTTGTTTATTATATTAAATTGAGGGTTGGCACACATCATATCAAACTTTTATTGCATCAGTGGTTTTTTTATATGCATCCTTTAAACAAAACTATATTCTTTTCCGCTTGATTTTTGAAAGATCTTTAAAAGTCTTGCCAGATATACAGAGCTAAAGCCCTTTTATGAACTCACTATAGATGACCTTCCTGACCCTAAACTGCCATTTTCACCTCCCAGATCCTAATGCCTGCTCAACAGTTTCTTTTGCCAGTTTACCCTCTGATGCGCCCCTCTTTGATCAAGACCTGGGAGCCCAGTCAGTCTTTTCTAAAGGATTAGGTTATGTGAAAACCTGGAGAATAAATTCCATAAGTTCACCACTATTCTTTTAAGGATAGGATGATATTTTGGGACATAGTTTAGCTTCCACCTTCCCTCCACAGCCAGGTTATATATAAAATCGTCATGGTCTTCTGAAAGTAGGCCACTCAGGTCTTAAAAAGTGTGGAGAATTGATAAAAAAGAAATTATTACTGGCTGGGATCCTGCGAAGAGATCCCATTTTGGGCCTCCCGTTGTGTAGTTGTTCTCGCTTTGAATCATATAGATCAGAGAAAAAGGCCTCTTACATCCCTTGAAACAAGTTGATTGCCCCTGGACCTCAGTATCCGATGATTTTATTGTGGAGAATCCTTCATTTCAAGGATATAGTATATATATATGGTGGTCATAAATAATTTACTAAAGTCAGGCTCTTCATCCCTTTCAAAACATCAATTACATCTGATTAACCTCTAGATGTTTGTTGAGCATGTATTAAATATGTTATTTTCCCAGGGAGATAGTAAGCGACCAGGGCCCCTAGTTTACTGCACAATTCTGTATCATCCTTTCTAACTCCTCCAGATCAATTTATTTTCGCTAAACTGTTTATCAACCCCAAATGGATGGTCAACCAAAGAGTATAAACTAGATATTAGAGCAATACATCCGAGCTATAACACATCCAGTCATAATAACTGGGTGTCTGACCAACCATTAGCACAGTTTGCATACAATAATGGGCCCCATGACTCCATAAGCTTATCCCCCTTTGAGTCTAATCTTGAATACATCCCTTTTTTTTAGTACTATATGGTTTGAATACATCCCTTCCTTTTAGCAGGGACCCATCTTATGTCTTCCATTCCAGGAGCTGAGGATCGTCTGAATAATTTTGCTGAGACTTGAATTATTGTGCTTGACATCTGTTCTAAAACTGTAGGAGGTTACAAGAATATTTCATATTGAAAGCGCCATCCTGGGAACGTACTCAAGGAAGGATCACCGGTCTTTTTGGAAACTCATCATTTAAATCTAAAGGTCTCTTCTCAGAAGTTTGCGTGTAAATGCTCAAGTCCTTATGAAATGGTAAAAGCTTTATATATGGCGCTTTTCAAATCAAGCTTCCCACCCACTGGAAGAAACACTATGTATTAAATGTGTCCCAATTATCTCATTTAAATAGATCCAAGCCTATGTCACCTGAGCCAATCATGGTAAATATTTCCCAGGAAGCAGACGTAAAATTAAAATTGCTCAAGGAAATCTCGCCATGCAGTCCAGTAGTTGGTGAACTTTAAAATGCTATCCCTCTTTCTAAAACAGCTGGGCAATCAAAGAATACTGTGAAATCTAAAAAAACTAGTAATAGTCTTCCATATATCCCAGCCCAAGTGTCCCCCATTCTTTTTTTAGAAAGTGGTAGCCCTTAAGCCATCAAGCTTCCTTAAATTTGCATAAGTATTACGCCCTTGGCCATGTCCCAGGAGGGGATATGCTTCCTAATCCAAAGCATGAAATAATGTTATTATATATGAGTGCCCCTCTTCCTGTACCTATAGATTTATCCTTTCAGGCTTAAGAAGGACATAAGGTATTCTGTGGTTCCCCTTTCCCATCTCAGTACACTTGATCAATTGGTAGATGAGAGATGGATTACTGCCCTGGCCCCTTAAGGATTCTGCCTCTCTGTACCTTTTCATCTTCTACCTTTTTAAAAATAATAGTAATGGTTTTCAGGTCGGTGGTACAGTCTATGTGCCTTTAGAAATACCCTAGGATCATCTTAATCATTGCCTGGTTACCTCCAATATTCAGAAGATCTCCAAATCCCGCTCAAAAACACCATATAAGACATCAAATTTACTAATATGTTGGATTGGGCCAGTTTTAATCTAACAATATGCAAATATAACCTTCAAATCATTCAATCTGCTCCTTATGTGATATTAATCAAACTATCCTTCATAACAGATTCACAAAAAACTGGTGAAAGGAATAACAAGTCCATCAAAACCATGCAAGAATGCACTATCAATTATTAATTATTCTCTGATCATAATAGTAGCTATCAAAGATTTACTGATGTGATCCAACCCTGTCAAAGATTCTCCACCAACCTACTAAACTCTTACTGAAATACCAAGTAAGATATGCGCAAGGGACCAAGCATAGAATATCATTTTGAGCTCCCTCTAATCCTTTCTTACCCTCCTATAGAATCAAATTCCCTTCTTAAAGTATTGATGTAGTATATTCCCATTAAAACTTCTCTTCAATAAGAATCTGTATCATGTTCGCAACATTTATCCGCTAGTAACTGTTTCTTTTTGACTAATTACTTATACAATAAATGAATATATGATGAGGAATTGTGTGAAGGACAGAGTCCCTGAACTTCGCCACAAAAAAGTTGGAAAAAAGGCCTATGTAATTCCCACATGCAGGATAAACCTGCTGTGGTAATATCCCTAATCTGAGTGTTTGTAAAACTCTAGAAAATAGGTTATAGACTGTAGTAAGGTTGATACTAGCGTGTCAAGAAAGAGGGACTGCCATCTTGAAAGCGCATACAAGGACGTAATAGGTTTTTTAAATTCAGAAGTGTAGCCCATGCACATTTTCCCTTAGTGTTTTTAAAAAAATGATTTTAAATTTTAAAATGTTTTTTATCTTTATTAAGTGATTAAAGAAGATGAAGCTGCTTTGTGCAGATTCGCCAGTTTAAATTAATACTCTAGGAAAAACTTTTCTTTCCCGTTGCAATCACTAATTGCAACTGGTTTGATTTAAAACCGTTTAAGTTTGATAATCTGCATGGGGAGATGAGTACATATCCAATGCCAGGTAAGGTTTGGGAAAGCATGGTGAAAGGCACAGGGTCAGCATTTGCACTGCATATAAATTTTAAAAAAATCCCCAGAGACACCAGTGGCCCTGACAAAAATAAAAACCTCAGTGAGTATTTTGCCAGAAATTTTGGAATGGCAAGCAAAGTGAAACCAGTAAGTCAAATTTCGCACTTACAGCCACTATTGTCAGTGTAATTTGGGGTCTGAGTTTTCCTGGATATAAATTTAAAAGCTATTTGGGAGAAGTTCTGTGGTGACATATGCACCCATTCCTGGAAGTTGTTCATGTAGCAATGCACTCAATGACTTCAAACGGTTGGACATTGGTTTAAGACAATGCAAGTGGCAGACGCTGCTGCACAGGTGCGAATGGTGGTCAATCTCCCAGATTCTCAATGGGTGGTCAAACCCAAGCGCACACGCTGGACAAAATCAAACCAAGTCTATATCACTTTTTCTTTTCCCCACGACTAAGAACCATGATGTCCTAGAAAGCCATCTCCAAGTAGTGCTTCAAAGGTATGGGTAAACATCTCAGTTTAAATGTAAAATTTTGCTTATGCCTGAACTCAGCACAGATAAGGCTATCATGGTGATTTCTCCTTTTTCAGGGGTAGCTGAAGATTTGACTCAATTCTACACACTGCTACTCTCACCATTAATAGGTAACAAACTCAACCGTTATGTTGTACAGTTGACAGTGCATCGCCTATCTGCACTCATTGTCATGTGTTTGGCCACAAGTTACACTTGCCCCACCAGAGATGGAATTATTCTTAATGAGGCTTACTCAGAAGCAATGGAAGCTGGCCACTGTGAGCCCATATCTGACTCTAATATCGCCTTCCCATGAAGTGATCAGGTGTGTTATATCCAGGTATAAATATGTGTCTTCACAAGAATGAAAAAAGCCAAACATCAATGCCAAGAGCAGGCTAAGGCAGCGGCCATGGTAGCCTCCGCCATCCTCCCCACCCAGACTCAGGCCAACCAGGCTGAATTTTTCGCTTCAGTGTAATCCCAAATTCCCACCCAATCAGAGTGGGGAGCCCAGACCTCATATTCGCAAAATGCGCTTGGTACACACCCACAGGATTCCTGCACAACAGATGCAAGAAGATTTTCATACCTGAAATTAGGCGAGTTTTAGGGAGGAATCGTTGGATAATTTTTGTCACAAAATCGACCCTGGGCTCCGCTAGTGTGCCAGGCCAACCAGTATGAAGACTGGTGGACTTTTGCTATTTCGCCTTCATTGGCGTACCAACCCCTACAAGTCCTGCATCCAACCTACCAACTAACCACCAACAGCTTCGCCTTTAGCCCCAGGAATCCTCAGCGTGTGCCCTGGCAAGTCCTGCCCCCTTCCTGGGCGGCTCAGGCACTTCTGCGCTGCCCCACCCTTTCAACCCTTCACCAACCTATCTGGGCATGCCCCAGCGAGTCAATCCCCCTTCCTGGGGGCTATGGCACCTATCGCACTGCACCCCACTAGGGTTGGTAGCTATGCAGCTCATCCGCTGGTAGCCAGCTGGCCAGGTTCCCACTGGTTCCTCATAGAGAGGAGGTATGGGAGCTGGAAGCGCCGGCCACTCCAGGTGTGATCACCCACATCTATTGGGGATCTCCTATACCATCTTTACTCTAGTTGCACCAAGCTACTTCAAACAAACAGGAAAGATGGCAAACGAGAGATGTTTATTAAGAGAAATTAACGACTATTTATACTACTTTTGGGGCTACTGCGCTCAAGTGCTCTTTGGCCAATCATCTTCTGGAAAACCTATCACCCTCTTGATTCCAAACTCTCTATCAGATCGTAAACTCTATTCATACATACTCATATTGATTCCCTCCAGATCTGCTCATCTGATCACCAAATTAATATCAGGTCAATCCATCCTCAGCATAAGTCGCTGGTCAATCATATATAAGCTCATAAATAAATAGGTTTTTGAGCATCCTTGGCATGCGTTGCTGGTGCTCCAAATTAGTTAGAAAAACCATTTCAGAAGATTCATAATGGATTCATCAGCTTTCCACTGGAAACTCCCACAACAATCTATAGATGGCATTTTGGCAGCAAACGCAGCTTCCGCCAAACCTAAGCTCAATTAAACATACAGCATTAAATGGTATCAAACTAGGCGATTAGCTGGCAATTATGCCTGACTAAACAAAACCCCTAATTCAGATACTATTAGAAGAATTCATCTGCTTAGAATCCCAACAATATTAAAGGTGCACCGCAAATCCATGGTAACTTAAAAAATCGCAAAGATCAAAATCCAAACAAAAAAACCAAAACCATGTCTAAAGCCGCCCTAAAAGATAATACTTATACACCTGGTGATACTCTCTCCTCAAACACTCTCACACATAAAGTGAAGGCTGAGCTTGTGTGGCAGCTTGAAAAGCAGGGCCTGAGGGGCCCTCCCCTCAATCTCAAGGAGTGATGGGGGTATCCTTTACAACAGGGACGCTGAGCATTGCCATAATCAAGGCTTCTCTGTACCTGGCTAAAAAACTGAGTTTCCTCAAAAGTAATTTATCTGTGGACATCTTGCAATTCAGGATATACACTTTCCGCAAGATGCCAAGGACACATGGGCAGCTTTGCTTCTCCTCTCCCAATCCTTTTGGTTGCTGCTCTGTGAGGTGCTTATATGGGCAAATTATAAATTTTAATTTTTAGCAAAAAAGTGACCTTTCTCAATAGATGTGTACTGGTTATGTCCTTTTCAGAGGACACAAAAGTGCACACAATAGTTAATATCTATTCCATGACCTGTGTGTGGGTTCACTGGGAATTCCTCTCAGCCATAGCTTCTCTTACCCTCCCATCCAATTCCTTTGTGGTTGGCGACCTGAACTGTTGGGACAAGCCAACCACTGACCACTGGCCTTTCACACCTAATCCATCGCAGGGCACATAAAACTTTGTGTTATAAAAGCACCTTGGGCCTTTTTAATAGCCTCCTTAAGTAAGAGCCATTACTATAAACATGTCATGTCCCCATGTGCACAACAGGGTAGCTGATGTCTATGTCCCGCATAGATTTCATTCTTGACCACTGGTTTTTTGCCCCAGATCTTACATTTCAATATGACGAAAATATTTCTCTGACCACAGGATGGTCTCACTGTCATTTACTCTGTCAAGCTTAGCGCTACAGGTGCCTAAACGGAGTAAACTTCGCCCCGCCAATCATGTTACCTGAATTGTCAAGCTAGATGAACACCGCCATTTTAACACAGGGGTTCACAACTTCTTTCTGTGTTGATCCCATGTTGATCTGGTCAACATATAAAGCAACCGCATCCTCCCAGCGTGACACATCTCGTCATGGCGCTCTTGGGCTGCCTCAGAAGTCATTAAATGCGCCCTGGTGGAGGTGGACCACCTTTAAAATAATGACCCCAGGGCAGAGTACATCCCTTCTTTGGATCATACGTGGGCTGAAGTATTGGCCTGTCTTAACGCGCTGATCAGAAAAAAGAAACATTGTGTTTGTGTTCAGTATAAGGCAAAGAATATCACCATAAATGAAAAATACTCTGCCTACTTTTTCCACCAATTTTCCACCACACGCCAAAACTTGGCCTGCAAACAATGAGGTGCCAGCAATTCTATCGCAGAAGTGATGGCTAATGTATCTACCAGAGTAAAGAAATTTTACTCAAATTTATACAGTGCTGACCCAGTCAATCCTACTGAAATTGATTTTCTCACCAGCGCACACATCTGCATTGTTTCCTAGTATTTGGAGCTTATGAATTTAATAACCCATGACAAACTCTGATACATTGTTATTGGTGCACCGCACAGGAAGAGCCCAGGACCATATGATTCCATATGATTTCTATGAAAAATATCTTATTTATTTATCCACCCTATTGTTACCCATAATAAATAAATGTCTCTTAGAGACACGTCTCTTTTCAGGGGCCAAGAGGCTTACATGGTAACGTTGTTTTTTTATGGTATAAGTTATATTTGCCAAACTGGCGCCCTAATTCCTCACTTACACCAATATGAGCTATTAACCAAAATAATAGCTTACCGCCCAAGGGAAGTTGCCTCTGAGGTAATCTCCCTTGAGCAACTTGGCTTCATCCCCAAGAAGTCAATCTGGGAAAATATTCAAACTGTGCCCAATGTCTGCCAATCCCTAGCTACTGGAACGCTTGTGCTCTTAGACCAACAAAAAACTTATGATAGGGTCAACTAGGACTACATTAGGGACTTCCTTCACTTGTTCCACCTCCCTCTACGGTTCATCAGTTGGGCAATGTTGCTCACCAAATCAGCTACAATGGCAATGCGGGGCCCAGGTTTCCTCCCAATTTGGTTCGCCCTCAAAGGGGTCTCCGTCAAGGAGACCCTTTGAGTCCACTTTTATACAAATTTAGCCTCAACCCGCTTCTCTGCAGTGTAAGTGCACGCCTTACTGGTGCCCATGTGCAAGGCCAAGCATCATTTAGGATGCTTGCATACAAAAAATTGTATGTCCAGGGTGTCTAGCAACCATGATGCATGCGCATTGTAGTCCACTATCCAGGGATACTCCAGGGTCAGTAACGCTGCCCTCAATGCACTAAAAACCGAAATCATTCTCCTTGGTAGATACTGAGCCTTCTGGTTTCCGCCATCCCTCAAATAGAGTGATCTAGCTGCTCAGTTTCTTCTCAGCTTATTCAAGCGATCATCCCAATTCAGCCCTCTCATGCTCCTCTTTTGCGCCCGAACCCATTGATGGCCTGGTGCACCACCTGAAAGTATGGCTAAAGGCGTTTGGCTACGCCACTTTGATAATGGAGCACCACATAATAGCCAACATCACAAAGTGCATTGGATTCCTATAGGATCACCAGACCATCCTGACAGGTAGAATATTGCTAGCCAACGCTATGCTCTTCTCAAAAGTATGGTTTGCGGCCCATGTCATCGTCTTCTCACCCTCCTTCTTTGCTTCTTTATATGCCTTTATATACAAGTGGCTTTAGATAGTTCGCCCTAACCCTGTGCGAATGGAAATCCTTTTTGGTCCACACCAAAGTGGTGGTATGGGCCTGCTTAACTACGTGACCCAGGCATCCAGGATCCTGGTTCATGAAATTTCTTCAATAACCAACCCCACACTCCCATCCCAGCACTGGTTGTGCTCGGCATACTTCAACTTTGACCATGACCTCGGCCTCCACAACTGCACCCACCCTAATCTTACTTACCTATATGGCCTCACACCCATCTGCTGCAAGCCCACATGGGACCCCTGCACACTTTAAAAGGATCCTCCTTATTATAAGGAGCGCAGAATGGAGGATCAGATTCAGCGGTCATACTTTGCAGAGGGGTCTCCCTACTCATCATTCTAAACAAGAAGTCCATGGGCCAGCCGTTCTGAACAATTTTGTATCTAGTTGTCCCCTACCATGGCCCATGTGGAATCCTGACATGTTTGACATCCTGTACTCCCTGGAAACCCAGAAAGACATCTGGAAGTACATCCATCACCCTCTTTTACAGCCACAGGTTTGTTCCCATGTGTGTAGCAGCATGAGGTGGGTATGCTGCTTGCGGAGCAATCCAACTCTTCTCATTCTTTGTGTATTGTGTGTGACCAATATAGGAAATTGGTTCGCCACTTGGAAGAGTATCCGCCTTCATAAGCGATCTGGAGCAAGGTTCAGCGTCTCTTTCTTCCAGGAAAAACACAGACTTTTATCTTGCTAAAAAACATATTTGCCTTATTTTGACTTCCCCCATACACCCTTCCCTCCATGCCTTAGTTGTGGCAATCGCTATGTGGAAAATACACACAGCTCTCTTTGATGCCATTTTGGGCTCTACTCCCACCATCTGGGAATTTGTGCGTCACTTCCATGCTCACCTTACGAACCACTTCCAAGACTGATTGTTTGGCCATCTGTCATACTGCCAATGCAGTTGGTTTTGTCCTGGTTCTTTTTATAATTCCTCACCTCAGACTCTTTCCTTCATACATATTAAATAGTGGCGCAAGCCTCTTCCCACAATACCCCTCTTCCTTCCAAAGATGTTCCCTCTGGCAAAAGAAGGTAGTTTTAGCTCCTTTGGGGTGCCTCTTAAGTATCTTGGTGCTCAGGTGTTGCTACATATTGGAAAATCCCATCCCATGGTTGTCCTTCCCCAAATAATTATATATCTATTATATGCATTGATGGAGAGTGGGTTTGTTCTCTACAGAGTCCACAAACAACTTATTGATGGTAGGCACAGATTGGTGATCTGGACTCTCAATTTCAGCGTCTAAGACACTCCAGAACTTAGCATGGGTACCATTGTAGTCGTAAAAACTTTTTTTTTAGTACTAGATGGTCCCATCGTAAAAACTTTCACATTCATTTTTATGCTTCAAAACATTCACAAAACCCATTATTGTAGTGAAATCCTTATTCTAAAATTTAAGTTAATTAAAAAGTTTTGGCGACATTTTAATTTCCAGATTACCATTTTCAAGACACTTGTCAAGCCTCATCTGAAGTGGCATCATCTAGTTATCCAGAGTGCCATTTATAAAGTTTTACATTCTCATCGCCTTTCTTAATAGTATTGTGTTTAACAGTATTTGGTTGGTCAGAGAGCCTTTTATAAAGATTTCCATCCTCATTGACACATTAAGTCATATTGGATTTGGCAGCATCTGGTTGGACAGAGTGAGGTTTACAAAGATAACCTTCTTTGTTGAATCAACATATATATAATTGGCTCTCAAGGCATCTGATTTGCCAGAAAGTTTTTCTAAGATACTCTGCGAAAAGAAGCCTCCCCTTTGTCCCTGGTGTTCACAACCAGGAAGAATAAGGCTATGTGATGGCTAGGCAACGCCTTGACCATTATAGATGAATTATTTTTAACAACAACCAACGCCATTGTGCTGCTGTGGATAAAGGGGGCCCCATTGGCCACGTTAATCCACATGGTATAAAATGTAAGCCCTAGGAGTCATCAGTGTTTAATAGTCACAATGCAGTCAATTTAAATGAGAAATTAATGGTCTTGTGTCTACATTTTATGCACAATATGTTATATATCCAGATAACGCATTCTCTGTCAGATCCAATGGTGCACCATTCCATTCATGTATATTGTATGTTAGAAGACTCATTTTCATTGATAGGGTTTCAGAGCGGCAGG
>JAKSZP010010067.1:0-24329 GCA_022478985.1 Massospora cicadina | reverse complement strand
ACACTTCAAGCAAACACAACCAACCAGGTGGGTAGTGGAAACTGCTTATCCCTTTATGGCAGAAGGGGAGGGTGGATTGGGGGGCTCATCTTTGGCAACAGCTTCCTCCTCCCAGATTAGGGTACATGTCAAGGCAGACAGTAAGGGCGTCAGGGCATTGGCGGCATGTGGTTCAATATCACTAATTATTGGTATATTATGGAAATTGCCAGCTAGGAAAATGGCACTGATATATTTGGCTAACACTATTTCAGCTTTAATGTGGGCGTCTGGGAGCTATATGAACATGGCAATATTGGTTCAGGTAATTTTAGCTTTTAGATTCTGTGCTACCGTTGCCACATTCTGGATAGCTTTATTTACATTTTTGTGTAACTGATTCATCATGGTTTTACTTTTTGGAGTGAGGGTTGAGGAGATCACAGGAGGAGGAATACCTCCTGTGAGCCTCACCACTGATTTGGTGACAGCTTTGCATAGGGGATAACAATCTGGTGTTGCATCTGCTTTGACTGCAAGCTGATGGTCACTGCAAAATTATTTGGCTTTGGCTGTGGGGTGTATAGATGAGGGGGGTATTTGGCATCCCATTCTGCATTAATGAACCGTTTGATTTTCAGGGATGGTTCTTTAATGAGCTTGCCTGATTCATCAATTTCAGCCAATAACTACCCTGGGTTCTGGTTGAATTGAATTGGGGAATCAGTTTATGGGTGAGGTTTAGTTGATTAGCTGTATGTTGCATGGGATTAAATTGAGGTCCAATACTGCGCTTGATTGGAAGAATAATGTGTGGCACTGGGGTGAGGAGGAGGCTGATTGGTGGCTGCAGGTGCAGCTGCAGCATCACACTTTGGGGGAGGAGGAGGTAGGATTGTACCCCAAAAAAGAATTTGTGTGGGGTGGGTGGTGGATTGGAGGTTGGCAAATGAGAAATCTGATCTGTCAGAAGTGGCTAAGGAGGGACACTTTCATTTTGAGTGGTACAACCCAAAACAGGATGGACAAATCATCTACCCGCCCTTAACATGGGCCCAAAACAGATGGTTAAGGATGAAGGAATAACGGCATGAGGGGGAATTGACACAGCGATTTTATTGAATTCAGGGCTGATTGTGACACAAACCCAAGGCCCAGAGAGTCATGTGGCCCCATTTGGGACCACAAATTGTAAGATGGGGTTGGAGCCATAGGCTGCCAAACTGTCCATCAGCTCCTGTTGGAGCACTGCATGGGGGAGGTGGGTGGGCAAGCCATAAAATTGGACCACCAAAGTGGTGTCTGCTGGGAGCTGTGTCTGAGTTGTGGGAAGGGGTGTACCCTGGAATACCAGGGGCACAGTTGCTGCAGTGGCGGCGTCAGCTTCACAGGTGAAGCTGAGGTCAAAATACCCTTATAGGGGCAGAAATCTATGAATCTGGCGAGTGTCATCACCACCTGTGCCATTTCAATAATGGCTTGGTTGTGGTATGGGAAGAGTTTTCCATATTTGACCCTTAGGCCAAAGTGCATGTTGCTCTGGGGGAGCACCAGGGGGCAGTGAGGTACCGCTTGGGTATGAGTGAGGTGGGCATTGAGATCCTTGGGAGGAACAATCATTCCATGGGTTTAAAATGGCTGGGAGAGCCAGTCCAAGCGCGTTTTTCTGCCAGATGGGAAATGGTGGAGGGAGTTTTTCTGCTGCCCCACACTGGAGCAGCCGGTGGAGAATATGAGGACATTGGAGCAAAACTACAATGGGCGATTGAAATTTACTTTCTTATTAATTGTGTAATTTGCTCAGAAAGTTACACCAAGTGAAAAGAGAGTTTAGACTTGATTAGTTTCAGGTGAGCACTTTGGGGAATTTTAGCTAACATTTGCCAAATCTTTGAGTCTTTGTGTGACCATTAGGGCACCCAGTGAAGGAAACTTTGCAGAAATAACATGAGGGTACTTCCTCCCGCACTGAGGCTGCACAAATCTAAGCACCACAGATGTGGGCCTGATTACAGATGGGGTGGCTCGCACCACCTTAAAACTGACATATTCCTTATTGTTTGGTATACCAGGTAGCAAAAGCTACACAGCCAGTTTAGAGCTATGCCTCCAATTCCTTACTGCAAGGAATAAGACCAGACTGACCCACAAGTTGGACTTACTTGAGGAAAGAGGGTTGACGTAGCTTTCCACAGCTATTTCTAGCCATCCATAACTATGGCCAAGGAGCGTGTTGCTTGGATTCTTTCTGTAGGGAAGCAACGCTGGTTTCTGGAAAGCCATAGATCATACATTACCTTCCCCATATCATGCACCAAACCCTGAACCCCTCCTTGTCTGAAAGCAGACTTGGAGGAGCATATGCAGTCAGGATCTCTGGCCATGCAAGATGACCCGAGGATAACTTACTCCTTGGATGGTATGCTTCATACCATAGGAGACACTTCTCCACACAGCATCCACTGCTGACACTCCATGAAGATTTTTTTTGCTGTCTCCTCCCCTCCACATACCTTACAAGAATAAAGAAGTTCATTCTTCTTATGCTTACTCCACTTGCATAGAATTTCCCCAGTGACCAAGATGTTGCTGCAGAGTTGGAAGAGAAGCTCTAAACTGGTATAGACCAGTATTTCTTAACCCTCCTCCCCCACATTTTCATCAGGCCATGTCACTTTTTACAAGTGATCTAGGACAAGAACGTCAACTAGAGCTCTCTGTCTTGTAACTTCCAGAACCTGGCGGTTGTGAACTTTTAGAATCAGATACCATCACCATCTCCCACCTTTAGCCAGTTCCAAAGGACAAAGAGGTTTTCCCATCTGGGGTACATCCAGCCTTCTCTTCCTTGCAGGAACATCTGCTGATCCTTCCCTCTACGACCTTCTGAACTGGCTTCCCCAGCCTTTAATGCAGCCAGAGAAGACTTTGCTTACCTTCAGCAATAAGGCAGTTCAGTTGCTTCCACAAAATCCCATGCCTTCCTTACCAGCACCTTGGAGGCACTGGTAACATTATTAGCTGCTTTCACTCTAAGCACTCTTTGGCTATTTCCATCAAGGAGTTCCTCCAAGTGAACTGCCCCAATAAAGTACTTGAAGGCTTTGCGCAGACAAGGTTCCATCTTTAGTCCCCAAGCTCCTCCTCAAAGAGAAATTCCTGGATCCTTTTGATGGTCCACACTCCACCCTCTAATCTACCCTTTCTGTCTCCCCGAGCTCTAAAGTAGTCCTTCCAGTACCCTGTTAGGTTCCCTCACTTGGTATGTCCCCTTGATTAATGCCCAGCTAACACCAAGATCTTTGTTTTTTTGTCCCTTCAAGCCTTAGCAAGGTAGTCCTCCACTATTGGAAACCAACAAATGGACTTTCCCTCCCTAGCAATCCATGCAATCCACTTCAGTGGAAGTGCTTTGATCATACTCCCAAACATTAATCTAAATGATGCCTTTTCTTCACCTACTGAAACAATTTAAAAAATTTGGTTTTTCAATGCTTGCCCCTGTCATATGAAATGGATTACTGAACTCTTTATACTTTTTATAGAAGATGCCAGCGGTGGAACAAATCCAGCAATGTACCATAATCTGGAAAGAATGAAAGTGTTCATGACAATTACTCGCCCCAATATGATATACTATGTCATTTCCACTTTCAAGCCACTTTATTAAATTCTGCTTCGAGTTTGAGCCATATTTTGTGTGGCGACGCCTGCCCAGGGATGAGACACCCAAGGTACAGAAACTCATCCCCTGTTTTATTCAGTGGATTGAGCTCTTTAAGGTGCCACATCCAACGTCACTGTTCTGATGATGGGACAAGTCCTGGATTTTAGATTGACTTTCACGTTGCTTGCATTTTGGTACAACTTCAGAATGTTCATCACCACCTTCTCCTCCTCCTCTATCAAAACAAAAATCCATGTATCATCTGCAAACATCAATTGGGAATACTACTCCCCATTGATGGTAAGTTTCTTCCAGTCTGGCAACCTGAGAGCCACTTAAAGGGTCTCTATTGCAAGAACAAACAAGGAAGATAGAGGGTCTCTCTGATGCACACCCCTACACATTAAAAGGGTGGAAGAGGACCCCATTGATATTGACAACTGATGAGGCTTCCCCATAAATCGCTTTAAGAAGTCTCAAGAAGCGTCCCTTGAATCCATCTCTACACAATACTTTCTAAAGAAACTCATAATTCTCCCAATCATACACCTTGATCAAGAAATAGTAAACACCCCCTCTGGTCATACTGTTTACTTGCCTTTTCTCCTATCAGGTGAAGCAGCATCAAATTGTCAGTAATCAAACTACTTGGAATAAACCCATTCTGCTCTTTTCTAACAACTTCCTCCATAACCCCCTTTAGTCAATTGGTTGGCATCTTCATTATCTTATAGTCAATGTTAAGAAGAGTCAAAGGTTGATAGTTCCCCATTATGGAGGGATTGCCCTTCTTATACAATACCACCACCATGCCTTTTGAAAATGCTGTCTTGATAGTACCAGAGACTAGGAGTTGATTGTAGAGCTCTGCAAGCATCTTGGACATTTCTGCCCAAAACAACTTGTAGAGCTCAAGCATTAACCCATCCTCCCCAGGAGCCTTTCCATTCTTTTCTTTCCAGATGGCGTCTGACACCTCTGACTTGCAGATCTTGATACATAACAGCTGCTGTGTCTCCATTGGTAGTACCTTCAGTATGCTTTTAAGTACTTTGGTTGCCTCAGGGTCATTATCTAAGAGGTTATAAAGGTCCTCATAGTAAAACTTGGCCACACCACCCATGCGAGCTGCATCCTCCACCTCAACTTCCTCATCACAAAGTGATAAGATCCTTTCTGAGGTTCTAAAGCCACTACTGCCTTGTGGAGTAGAGCCAAATTTCTATTAAAGCCCTCATCCCACATAGATTTCCTTTGTTTGAGGCTTACACCATAAAATCTCCCATTGATTTTGCATACAATTTAGCCTTGGCCATGTAGAAAGATGCCCCATGACCACAGCCTTATTACAGGTACTCTTGAAGCTCCTCTCTAAGGTTTCATACCTTGAACGCATGGCCCCAAGCTGCCTCCCAAAGGATATTACATACCACCTTGAGATCAGCCTTCATCTGCAACCATTTACTGGTGCATCTGGTTTTCCACAATCTGGATTCTCCACCATCTAACCTTCTTCCTTTTAATTTCTTGCAGTGGAGACCACATTAGGAGATCAGGGTTCATTTTTAGATCCCTATTTCAGCAGAAGCAATCTGAGGGTCACTGCTCTACAGTTTTCTAGGGGCCTGTGGTCCAAAGCACTTGTATCATGATTCCAGATGATCAACTTGCAGCGACTCAGAAGATGCTGAGGCACTGATAGAAGGGCAATGTGAGAGAAATTATCCCTCTAAACGTGAATCCACCCCATCTCTCCCTACTCACCAAAGCCTGCTCTCCAAACATCTAGTAAGCAAGGTCAATCATTAAACTGGCCAACTTGTGGGCTCCAGGATCAGAGCTCCAGTTGCCTGAAGCCCCAATCCTGTCATCCCTAAAGCAGACACAGTTCATGTCTCCCCCCAGCACTACTGACCCCCTTATGTCTTCCTCCTGGATCCTCAGGCTGACCTTCTGGAAGAAGGCCTTCCTTTCAGACCCAGAATTGGGCACATATAAGCTGATAAACCAAATTGATTCCTCTCTGAACACAGACATTACTGCCACTGCACTTCTTTAAACCAATACCTTTTGCCCAACACCTTAACCTTGTCTGCCCACCAGACTAAAATACCCACATTTGGTTTCTCCCCCTCCCTCTTTCCCTCCCTAAGTACAAGTACAAGTTTGGTTGATCCACCAAGTGAGAGTAAAATGATTATTTCAGAGGGAATTGGTAAGAGCAATCCTCTTTCACCCCAGGTTTGACTTAGTTTAGTGAGGAAGTTAATATATATCTTATGTTGTTGCAATATGAGTATCATCCACTGCCACTGCCTGAGGGAATTCAGACTCCACGCACTAGCAATTTCAACCCTGATCACCATAGTTTTAAAACTGAAGTGACTTTGGTGTTAGGATCTTGGAGGTTTCCATCCTCTTCCACCTCAGCTGGTTTAGCGGGACCACGTTTCTTCCTCTCATTTTTAGTACTAGACTGGGCTGGAAGTTGTGGCTGCTTAATCACAGCATCTACTGGAATATTAGACTTGCTAGGGTCCTTGACTGACTCCTCCACTTCAGTTGGAGACATTGGGTCAGAAGGCACTTGCCCACTATTGCTAGCAGGAAGCACCTCCCTTACCTCCACCCCTTCCCCTATGTGTCTAGCATATTCTACCCCACCTATATCCATTGTGGTAGCTCGCCTCTTTTGCAATTTAGTGATAGGGAGACCCCATCTATTTGGGAGGCAACCTGCTTCATAATGTCCTTTACAGATTGGGACAAAGCGCTGCTAAGCTCAATTTGGAGTCTAGCATATTCCCACGCCTTCTGGGTCTACTTTGACTCCTTACTGACCTTCCTGGCGCTTTTCAGCACCTCAGTTACCACCACTGAATTGGTGTTGCCAGCCGCTGCTGCCTCCTTTGCCTTGGCTGACAACTCATCTAGTTTCTCCAACACCTTCTTGGCCGCTAGCTGCTCCTTCTCAGTGGGAACCACATGTGGCACCCACTCTCTATGCCCATTAGGTTTGACCACTGCCACAGAAGGTTTATCAGAAGGCATTTAACTCTGATGTGCCCCTTCAAGCCACACAAGAAGCACCTATCTAGAAGCATCACAGGGGCACTCCAGTTCTCCACAGTAACTGAATAAAGCAACTCTCTGCATGAATTTAAAAGTTCAACTTTTAAAAACTAATCCTCAGAGCCTATGGTGAACTTTTTCAAGCTACCATCCTTCTGCTTCAAGTTCTTTACCAACTTGTTCTCATTAAAGGAGATCACTCTGCCAAAGCCTTTCAGATGAGACATCATGGCCCCTCTAGTGACAACAGGTGGCACGTCCATCAGTGTGAACCTTCTGATCTTAGCGCCAATGTTAAGACATATGGCTTCCTCATCCTTGGTGCTCAAACTGACAGCCAAAATCTGTTCCTTTTGAATCTTAGACTGGTAGATCATAAGCTTCAACCAAGGAGCCAAAGGTGAAATATGGAATGGGTTGAGCCTGCACACATCAATTGCGCAGCCTAAGAGAATCTCCTTAGACCATCCAATCTTCACCTTTATGGTGTGAATCCTTTTAAGGCTCTCCATTATGCTTGCCATCAAATTTTTGAGGGGCTAGAGTTCCCTGCTTCGAAAAGCTTGGTTCTGACCCCAAATCTATTAGTAGCCACCACTGACCAGTAGACTGGAGCCTTCTGGGCAGTGGGGCCATGCCTACTGTTAATTTGTTAATGTAGTTGGTCTCTCCAGTCTTTTTTGTAATGGAGTTACCTCTCTGGGCCCTTTTTGTGCAGAACCATTGCAGCCCTTTTGAGTTGATCTGTCAATTTAGTACATGAGTGCTCTTGCATTTTGCAGCACCAGTGTAAGCTCAAATAATCTACTAGCCACTATCCATGTCCAGGTTAAACTAGAAGACTGTGGTTATTATTGTAGACAGGTTTACAAGTGCAGCCCATCAGGATTGCCACACCCCTTTTTGCTGAGATCAGCTTTTGTGGTGCCCCACCTTGTAGGAGAGTAGTGTGACAGATGATATGTTAAACTCTTGCCCCCATGTTAAAATTTAGGGGCTTTGTTGCTTGTTAATGAATGATAACCCATAATTGATAACTGCGCAGGTTCAATTTGTGCACTCTTCATGTTGTATGAGGATATATAATATTTGATTATAATAGTATGAAGACTATTATCTGTCATTGTATAGATAACCAGTTCTGGTCCAACGCTTGACCTGTATTTCTCCTCAAAATACTCTTGATGTCTTCAGTAGATATTTATACCCTTATCCACCTAACTTGATCCACGCTCAGATTCCTAGTTTACAGCCTTTCCTCTCATCTTGTGGAGTCTCATGGAGTCCACAGCAATTCCCATCTGAGTTCAGCTTCTCTTCTAATGATCCTCAATCCTTACTCTTTATCCTTCTAAAGAGTCCTCAATAAAAACACACAGCAATAATTTTCTGAAGATGAATAGAACAAAAACCAAATAATAAATTCTGCTATTAACTTCTTTCTTTACTGTGAATTATCAGGAAAATTTATAAAAGGAATTTGGCACCCAACCCTCAGTTGGCACCACAGCTATGAAATGGCAGCCATTGCTATTAAATTTCCCTTTGTCATCTCACCAGCAGTGGTCTTCCCCATCCTGGTTAGGATTCTTTTATCAGACATCCTTGAGACCTAAAACAAAAAGAGTCAGAAAACGTGTCCCTAACGTTTTTCAGAGTCCCAGCAATCCAACCATATTTGTGAGTGACCTTCTTGGGTAAAGGACTTGTTATCCATTATAGCAGGTCACAAACCAACTGATCAATTTTCTAGTTGCAGGCAGCATCACTCACCTTGCAACTTGCTCATTAAATTTCCAATTGGTTGGTGATGAAACCTGATCAATCACAATCAGTACACCTGATAGTTAATCATTGATTAACTATCATATGCCTCCATTTTGGCAGCAACTCAGCCAATGAGATCTTAAACATTCACCCAGATCAATTTCTGACAGATCCAATTCTGGCCAATTACCTAAAAACCCCCAAACATTATTAGCCCAAAATTGGGGTCAACTAATATCTAATTCACTCACTATAGAGAATTATCCCCTAGCAATCTATGGTAATATAGATGGCTGAAAAGGTGGGCAAAAATCCCAAAAACCTCCCTTTCTGGCCATATTCACCCCCCAAAGGAGAGTGAAAGCACCTGCAAGAACATGTTGTATCACAGTCATTAGCTTTCATACCATACCTCTTTCAGGCCATTACAGGACTCTTATGTGGTGCCTCTATGGGTTCTGATGTTGGCTACACACCATGTACTACAGGCTTTCTTTAATCATGCTACACAAAGGTCCCAGCTTATTATACCTTGCTCCCAATATTTGCCAATTCTCACTCACTCACCAAAATAGAATGAACATATAAGACTTAATAGTTTTAAATTTGATAATAATTGCCACTTCTCATCCACTTGTCCAAATAGATTGAACCTATCAGACTCAATTAGCTTTAGTTGATCAATTGGTAAATTATAAGCTAGTAGCCAATTCTCAGCCACTCACCCAAATAGATAAACCTATCAAACTTAATGGTTTCGTTTTTAAGAAATATTTACTAAGTCTCACCCACTTGCCTAAATATATTGAGCTTATTAGACTCAATGGTTTCAGATTTCAGTCAGTTATTATATCAGTGAATATGTTTTAAATTAATTTGAGGTGGGCTGACCTGGGGATGATACTGCACCAATTAAGAGATTGAAGAAATGGAAAAGGAGGATAAACCCCAGAAAACCTCCATGTGCGGCATATGATAGGCCAGGAACTTCATGGACTGCCTTGCTATTTGCTATCTCAGTTTGGGGCATTGGTGCACAATACCAACACAATTAAAATTGTCCACTACCCAAAGTTTATCTACTGGGATCAAATTTGGGGAGGCAGTGGTAGTGAGTCTATATTCTACCATAGGGGTATCCTTCTCTTCAGTGAATGTGTTTTATCAAGTAGATAATTAATATACATCCACTAAAACTATTAAGCATTTAATAATCATTTGAGCTAACAATATAGTCAAATTCAGCTTAAAGGAGTAATGGATTAAAAATTGTGGATTTCTAGTCATGGATCTTTTACTAAACTGATTAGCTAAAACTAATTAACTTATCAAATCAACCAATCACCACCTGCTTGATAAACCCAAACCAAACTTATTGAAATAGCCAAAAACCACAGACAACTTACTAAAACCAACTATCTTATCAAATCAACCAATCACTAACCATATACTAAAACTATCAAGCTTATTAATAAACCTAAAATCACCAACCGCTTGGCAAAACCATTAAACTATTGAAACAACCAAATATCAAACTGATCAGCCATAATGATATACTGACTACCATCAAAAATATATAGGATTCTCACTTGTTACATATAAAATCTTTAATTTTACTATGAAAAGAATTGTTTTAAACTATATAAACCTTTGTGGGCATGTGTACCATAACTTACCAAAGTTTTATCACAGTTGGATGAATGGTATATGTGATCATAGATTTTGTACAAATAAACAGATCAACTTTATTTATATAGATCTCTATTTAATCTTCTTATATAGAAAAATAATATATATGAGGGGAGGAAATGATATTTTGTCCTAGCCAGTATAGGTTTTGAACCTGTTCTGAACCAAACCTGCAGCATATTGGTAGCAGGATATGCCCTGTTAAGCTAACCACCCTTGCATAGCAAACCTATTAAACTTATTAAATCAATTAAATAAAACCAAACTGCTAGCTGAAATATTATCAATAAAAATACTCACTACCCGGCTATAGATTAGATATTTTATCTAGCTTACTATACGGTTGTTAATAAGTACCTAAAGGGTGGTTAGCCGAGTAGGTAAAACTGCTTCCACCCCTAGTGCAGGTTTTGAGTTTGAAACCTGTACCGGCTAGAAAACATTCTCGGTGTGGTATATTTGTCCCAAGGTTGACCCACCTCAAATAATTTTAATAAGTACCTATAAACCAATAACTGCTATATTAAATATTAAAGTCCTAGCTTATTTGGTTTAGAAGATAAGAAAAAATAGCTTTTAATATTCTAAAATAAAGTTTATATATATTTGTTTAGAAATGAGTTTCAAAAACTATACATAATTGAGAAATCATTACTCAAGAGGCATATGTATACCAAATTTTATTTAGCAGGTTTTAGTTTGGGAGAAAAAAATATTCTAAATATAATTTATAAATATAGATATTTCCTAATAGATATTTATTACTTAATAAAACCAGATATTAGATATAAAAAGTAGAGATTTATATATAGTTTCTTAGTAGGTTTTAATGAACTAAAATTTCCTTTATTCCAAAAGTTTAAATCCAAGTTATGTGGTTTAAAATGCATGATAAAATTTACTTATATACATTTTATAGTTTTTTTAATTTTTTTTGCAGTTAAAATTGAGTATAAAAATCCCTCTACTCCATAATCCTAAACTCAAGCTGCATATACATGGCAAATTCATAAACGTAGGTTTGTTGGTTTTGTAAAATAATTTTTATACACTTCTTTTAAATTTAAATTATTTATAATAGAAATTTATTAAAGTAAAAATTTAAACTGATTTTTCACATATTAAAAAAATCCTAAAAAGCTTAGTTTCTTAGATATACTATAAATTTAGAGAACATCTTTGTCAAATTTCAAATTCCTAATTTTTTGTAGTTTTTTGAAACCTTGATTAATAATATCATTTATATATATATATATATATATTATAGATAGACAATTATATGGACAAGAGAGAATCAATTAATATGTTTAGTGTAAATATTGTAATCAAAGGCTTTAAGCAAAAACTAATTTTATTTTACTAAAAACATAAAATAAACTCAAAATTTTTGTCAAGCTTTTTTAAGCAAGCACAAGCTCAGCAAAACATTTTATAAATTCTTAAGCAAACAATTTACAACAAAAAATAAAGGCTTTAAGATGTTTTGGAATTTACTTTTACGCCTCAAAACTTTAATTTTATAAACGCTAATATAAATGAACAAAATAAAAGATAGTATAGAGCAAAAAACAGTTTTCAAAGTAAAGATATTACCGAATTAAATATTTTTTAAAAAATAAAAAATAGCATGCTCTTACATAATTAATCAAGAAAAAATTAAGCCGTAATTAAATGAAGCAAACTTAAAAACCAAAAAACAACTAAATCATAATTTTCATATATTTTAAAAATTATATTCAAAAATGAAATATCATCTGAAAAGTAAATAAATAATATAAATTTTGAAAATAAATAAAGCTTACCCTCCCATAGATTTTTAAAAAGCGCCTTTTTATTTTAATTTTGACTCCCAATGAGATTAATAAAATAAAATCTTAGTAAGCCGTGAGAGGTGAAAAACCACAAATTAGTTCGTCAAAATAAACTTAATAGGGATTCTGAGGCCTGCCCATAGTACTCTTGAAGTAAAATGGACTTGACGTTCTGCCAATTTTTTTAAGAAACGAAACAAGAAAGTTAATAGACTTCATAATGTTGGTAATAACATCTATGCTCCATTCTCAATGTGGCCGACAGCTACAGCTGAGCAAAGCACTTTAAGTTAGAATTTAAGAGTAGAGCGAAGCTCATTAGCCTTTTCACTTAGATTATAAGATTGAGAAACATGTGTTGGATATCTCAAGAAAATTATATTTCTTGTTGGCTAAACCTTGAAGAATAGGAGAGACATCTCTCTCTCATGACCAGGTGTAGTTGCCATATCTGTAAGGACAGCTAGCATGATATAAAAATAAAAACAGGTCAAAACCTGTTTTGACTATGAAAAATATCGTTTCGTTTATTCTCTCTTATCATAATTCGATTAACGACAAAGTTAAAAGCGACAGATTCTCTTATGGCAGAATAGAAACTTTGCTACTTTGTGTTAAATAATCAGTAAACGTTTAGTTTTACCTCATTTAAAAATTGGAAGTGTAAGGAAATGTTATACTTTCTTTTTGTCTACAGCATATTTGTGAGTTTGAATCTGCTCGTAACGATCGCAATTAACTTTTTTGGTGATAATTGGCTAGGTTTAGAATTGAGTTGAGATTCTGATTAAAGTATCTCGAAATAATATATTAAGCCAGTCCTCAGAAGATAAAATAAACTTTTATTTCAGCCAATCAAGCATGAGTAAATTATCAATGCATGAACAATCAAAGTACAAATTTATACATTTTTTTAGTACTAGATGGTCCCAACCCAAGGGGGGGATTCATCAATGTTTACAAATTTATACATTACACTAGTGGAATACCCGTGCTTCGCTAAGGTGTTTTAAATTACATTTTCTAAATTATTTTAGTTTATACTAGCAATTCAAATATAATATGAAAAATAAAATTTATATAAATTTTTAAATAAGCAAAAGAAAAGAATAGGATATAGCAGTATTATTTAAAGGAAATATAATAAAGTGCTGCATAAGCAGTCAATATATAAAATAGCATGTATATCAATTGAGTATTGTTATAAGATTGATGACTCAAACAAAAAGGATAGTGTGGGAATTGCATCAAAGCATAGTGGCTATAATCACCAATATTTACAGATCATAAGGTCTTTACATGTATAAGCAACCACTTATCTGGTTTAAACAAACAAATGATTAATCATACAAGATAAGACAATCTAATCCATAAATATTAGTAATTATACCACATTTTTAAAAAAAACTCCATACTTTATTTAAAAATAAATTTTAAGGGAAAGTAAGAGGGGAGGGTGGAATACAGGTGATTTGGCCAAGGGTAAAAAGGACTGGGGGTTTGGGCTGTTAGAGTTCTAGCACCTCCAACCATTGCTGATTGGTGATTGCCATCACTAGCCACAGTTCTAGCATTGGCAGGCTTACAGGCCATTCAATTCTCAGTCAATTAGTTGCCTCATCACATACAATGAGTGATTCAGTGGGGAAAGCCAAATGTGTGGCTTTATAACACCTGGGGATTAGGCACAAAAATTTGAGATCTGATGGAGCTGATCAGAAATAATCTGAATGGTCTTCAATACCAAACCTTTGTGGTAGGGGTGCTTATTGCTCAAAATCTTGGTGACAAGCATACAGTGAATTACCCATATACAATAATGGTAAATGAAGGCTCATAGTTGGATCAGAGCCATTCTCAGGGTTTTCATAAAAAAAATTCTGCGATGGATATATTCCTGGCAGCAATTATTTTCCTGATAGGATGTAACACCTCATGGTCCAGTATTTTTTGAACACAGCACATTCATAGTAATAATAGGCTATGTCTGCTTCCAGTTCAGTGTATATGGGGCATTCTTTGTGCTGGTAGTCTGGCCTGCTGTGCTTGCCCAATTTGAATGCCTGATTTAGGATCTGCCAGGTTACTGAATGCTGTTTGGCTATTACCAAATGGGAGTTCAGACCCAAAATCAACTCCTTTGTTGGGTAGTTGGTGTCATGGCCTTTAGTAGTCCAGTTGTTTAGAATTCATGGACAGGTGAGTAAATTGCACCCTGGTTTTGGGAGTGGATCCCCATATTCTATCAGCATTGATTTGTACCTTATTTTGATCAACTTGGTTGCATATTTATCAGCAATTTAGTTACACTCCTCCCAGCTCATTGTAGAAATCATTGCAGAATTATATGCTTCAATATCCCTTTGAATTTGGTCAGTGTCTTGGTCCAATTTCTCAAATGACCATCCACCCTGGCATATGGCCCAATTGCATAGTTACCAGTAGTGTGGAGTATCTTTTCGGGAGGTTATCCATGGGTGGTGCACCATCCATTTATGTATTGAACAGGGAGATATCAGCTCTTAAAGGCTTTGGGCTCTTGCCCAGTACACTCCCCATGCTAGGGTCGAGCAGCGTATGTGCATCTGTGTTAGCTTCAGGAATGACTTCCCCCATATATGCTGGGCATGAGATTCAAAGTCCAGGAGGCCCATGCCTCCTTTGTTCTTTGGTTTTGACAGAGCTTCCAGCAGTATCAGTGCCACCTTTGCCTTGAACTACAGGAAGTTTCAGAGCATT
The DNA here is from genome assembly GCA_022478985.1 of Massospora cicadina. Classification (NCBI taxonomy): domain Eukaryota; kingdom Fungi; phylum Entomophthoromycota; class Entomophthoromycetes; order Entomophthorales; family Entomophthoraceae; genus Massospora; species Massospora cicadina. Next base: position 9,605 of record JAKSZP010010067.1, on the reverse strand, counting down.
GTCCTGATATTCTTCTCTAAGTTTAGGCTCATTGGCAGCACATGAGTGACATATCACAACTTCAATAAGATGAAGACATTTATTGCCTGCACTTTCTCCTCAAGGCATAGTCTGGCTCTCTTCCAGCATGCCATTCAGATTGATAAGCTTGACAATACTTCCTGTTTGGTCTCCAGTACCACTGGTCCCTTATTGTTGAAGAGTATCCCAAGGTATCAGATTGTCTGGGAGTTCATGATTGGCATTGTATCAGTCAGCAGGCTGAAGTTCAGGTTGCTGATCCTCATCACTGAGGTTTTTGCCAAGTTGATTTTTGTGTTTGATGCTAGCTGGTAGAGGTTTAATAGTTCCTTGGTGCCCTGGAGGTTGGTCAGTGAGCTTATGCCTACTACCATATCATTAGCAAATGCTAGCATCTTCAGTGGCATTTGGTTAGGGTGGACTAGACTCTGGAGCTTCACATCCGCTGCTGCCAGTAGAATGTTGGCTGCAAAATTAAAGAGTATTGGTGACATAGGATCCCTTGTCAGAGACCTTGCCCAACAGGGATTTTTTTGGTTATGCCATCTGCGACAATCACCTTTGTTACCAGGCCTGAGTACAGAGTCATTATCCATGCTCAAAAGGTTTCAGGGATACCAACTGCCTTTAGTGCCTCATGAAGGAATGACCACGCTACTCAGTCATATGCCTTTTCCATGTTAAGGAACATAAGGTACCCCTGTTTGATGCCCCTCACATCCTGGAGTACGCTCTGGACTGAACCAATGATGTCCTATATACTACAACCTTTGACAAAGCTGTTCTGGTCATTATGGAGCATGCATGGTGCTGTTGCCATCAGTCAATTAGATAGTATGCATGTGAGCAGTTTATAATCAGCATTCAAAAGTGCAATCAGGCACTAGTTCCAAAGTTGGCTACTGAGGCCCTTTTTGTAAAGAAGTACAATTCAGGTCTCTTGGCCTCCCAGAATTTGCTGGTCATTTTGTAAACAGTGGTTAAAGAGGGCTTTGAGTTCTGGTGCAATGCGGTCTTGGAATATGCTGTATATTTCTGCACACATATTGTTGGGGCCTAGTGCTTTCATTCTTGGTGACTCCTTTAGCACCCTCTTACTTCATTGATAGAGATTTTGGTGGATAGCTTGGTGACATCTTCCAGTGTACAGCTCCCCCCAGTGCCAGCTTGGCCAGGTCAATAAGGGTTTTTGTCACCAATTTGCTAGCTTCTCATTGTTGAAAAAGATCACCATAGAATTGCTTGACCTCACGCTTGATCATTTCAGGGTCTATTGATACTCCCCCTTCCGCTGTCTCCACTTCCTATACCCTAGCCTTGGTTCAAATTTCCTTGAGGTGCTTCAGGCCCTCTTTGGTCATCATCCCCACTAGGCTCTGATATTGGTAAGTCACGTTGGTCTGTCTCTCTGAGTCTTGCTTTATCATTATAACCCAATACTTTTTGTGTTTTGTTCAGTACTTGCTCCACCAGTCCTCGCTGTCCCGCTGGGTGAGCCTCAGGCTTTCTAATTTAGACTTCAGCTGCTTCATGGCAGCAGTTTGCTTATAGGAGGTCACTTTTTTGAATTTCATACTATCATGATTCATTTTTTCTTTGATCCGAGTCCATTGTTCTAGAGGGTTCAACTCCAGGTGGTTGTTCAGATAAGCTACCAGTTGATCCAGTCCAGCATCAATCTTTTGGTGCCATTCCCCATCCCTCAGTGGCTGGTGCCAGTTGCCACTCGCAGTTCCTCAGAGGTCCATCAGGATTGATATCCACATGGATGACCATGTGGTCACTTTTGGCATTTATGCTAACCTTGCTGTTGGACATTATTGGCTTGAGATCCAATGACACTAGGATGTAGTCTAAATGTGATCCTGACAGTGGGGATCCAGCGGCATTGTATGACCACTGCATTAAGTTGGCTGGGTCATCATCCTCTTCATCGATTGTTAGGCACATCCCCAATTTGACTAGGTAATCCAGCATCTTGTCAGCCTTTCTGTTGGGATGTTCTCTCATTGGGAACATATCCCAGCTCGCATTCATCCAACAGTTCAGGTCTCCTGCTATTTTGGTCATCTCTTAGGATGGCACTTCTGCTAAAAATTCCCAAAAAATATGGTTTTTGTGGAGCTTTAGTGGGGCATATACTGCTACCACTCATATGCTCTTGCCAGCTTCTCTGTTTGTAGCCATTGCTATCAAGATCCTTCTGGCGTGAGTTTCTTCCACAAATTTCAGGTCTATTTTCTTGTCCATTGTGATGATCGCCACATGGTCCATCCAGAGGGCTTGGTAGCCTATTTGGTGGGACCATGGATGGTTTTTTGCATCACGGTTTGAGCTCAGCACCATTTCCTTTTGGTTACCAGCTTGCATTTCTGAGATAAAAATTAGGTCAATATTATTAAAAATTTTTAAATGGTGCATCTTTCTTCTCCTCATTTGTATGCTCACCATCCCCCAAGCATTTGTGGTCACTATCCTCATTTTTGGCTGCCTGACCCATGGATATGAGGTTTAGTGTTGTCTGGGTTGTGGATTGAGCCATGTACTGAGGTCTGGTTGGTAGATGATGATGGCATTGATGGTTGGCAGGGTGTATTATTCAGTTTTTGGGGTCAGTTGGTTAGGACTGGGATTATATTCCTGGGCATCCTGTGTAATGGGAATTTGGTCATTAACCCCATCCCCATATCAATGGATAATAGGGATGGTTTTATAATTGGTCTGGGTGCCCCTTGTCCCCTGCTGGCAGAGCAGCAGATTCCTCCTCATCCATTGTTCAGATTCTCACCCCTTCATTTGATTTAGTGGCAGAACTCAATTTTTTAGTTGATGATTTTCTGGCTGACTTTGTCAATTTTGTTGCATCTTCTGACCTTTCACCAGTTGCCTCAGGCTTGTTTGCTGATGACTTCTGATTCAATTTAATATTTGCTTTCAGCTTGTTGGGCTTTGATTTTGATTTTCTGGCTTCCTGCATCCATCCTTTCTTGGGGAACTTCTTCAAGTTTGCCTTCTGCCATCTTTCCTCCTTGTGGACCATCCATTCCGCTTGGGTTGGATGTTGCTCTGCTGGTCCAGGGTCAGTTTTCTTGTCCATTGCATAAGATTTGGGGTTTGGATTTATAAATGGTTCGTCATCCACTTTGGGTTGCTTTGCCGCTTCTCATTCCCATACTTCTCTATGTGCCAGGTCCAATTCTTGTTGTTGGCGTTTCATGTCTTCTACCTCTATTAGGTTGCATGGGATCCATTTTCTGGCTTTTGGGAAGAGGAAAGTCTTGGTTCCAACCTTGGTAATCCCCCCGATGGGGTCATATTTGTATTCCTGAGTAGTTTTATCTTTATGGTGGTGGCATTGAGCCATTGTGTGGCCAATCTGGTAACAAAACAAGCACACTTGTTTGGCATCTTCCTGTTGGACATATAATACTCTGTCAAGGCCAGGCAGGCAGATGAATTGGGGTAGAGCAATTTTGTTTGGCTTTATCCAGGGTGCCAGTTCATACAGCGCTTTCACTGTCTGGGGGCGGAGGCACTTTGTGATGTAATTGCCACTGGCTTGCCAAAATTCTTGTACTTCCCCATAGTATGACAATCTGGTCTTGATCACTTTGTGCACCCACTCCTGTTTGTGATTGGTGGGAAGATTCTGGAAGGTTACCCACCTTGCGGTTTGGTTATCATATCTGGTCAGCTCTATTTGCAGATTTCTCCCCTTGTATTTGATGCTGATTTCAAGGAGTTTCTTGCAGTCCAATTCACCTGGAATTGCTATATCTATATAGCCTCATTTGGGTACCCAGTGGTGATCAAAGTCCCCTCCAGCTAGGACTTTGTCAAGTTCCTAATAAATTGACATTATCAGGTAGGACCATTCCTCCTCCTCCACAAGCTGCAGGTGGATTCAGATAGCATCCTTTAGGTATGATTTTGGTGCCTGGCAGTCTGTAAAGCCCCTGCTGATCAACTGATAGATGTACTCAATGTGGCTCCCTGATCCATTTCAGGTGTTGTCATCAGTATGCACTGCTGCTGCACTATAAGATTTGGTTTTTGAACTTGGTTTGGGTAATTTGGCAGGGGTCTTCCCTTTCAAAATCCAGCTTATCATTTCATCAAGGCTGAACCTCCAGTTGAGGAACGCTTTGATCTGATGAATGCTGATACATTGGCAGCTGATATTTTTAGCCATTTTCACTCCAATCTCAAGGCTCTGCCACTCAAGGGCATCCATTGGTGATAACCCCAGTCAGTACCACTTAAGGGTGGATTCTAGGCCACACATTGGGTGGAGGTATTTTTGAAGGACCTCCAGCATAACTGAGCTACGCTGGCACCAGTCCCTTACTGTGACAGTATTCCAGCCCCCATCTGTAAATACTCATGCCATGGCTGCCAGAACTCCCACTTCACTCCATTGGAATGTTTTGGGGGGGTGAAACTTTTGGTGGCATATGGGGCCACTAGCAACAGTTCCGGGAAGGATTGCTTCCAATCCCAGATGGTTTTGATGCGGATCCCCACTTTGAGCCATTCTCAGCCCAAGTCTGAGATCATGACCCCTTTCATCGCTGTTGCCACCTGTGGTGAAATCTCATGTTCCATCCACAGTTGGGCTGACTCAGGGGTGAACCCCGCTGCATCCCAGTCTGCAGCTTCAGTGATTGTTGCAGTATTGCGCCAGATTTTCCACTTTTTGATTGGGAATGGTCAGCCTCTAAGGGTTTCATGATTCAGTTTAGTCACCCCAGCTCTGCCCATTTGTGTACTAGGTCTATACTGGCCCCCGCTCAGAACCAGTATTTTATTTCTATTGGTGTGAATCCATTGGCAGACCAGTTGATGGCCTCTTCCAGTGACCAATCCTAAAAAGTCCCTACTCCACAGCTTTTTTCTTAGTCCAGCCCACTTTCATCAGGTCTGATGCAGTGGCTGGTGGAATTCAGGTGTACAACCAGTGTAGGGCCTCGGTGGCCTTGAACCCAGCTGTGATCCATGGTAATGCCTCCTCTGGGGAGAATGTGGTATTATACCATTACAGTGCCATGTCTACTGGAATGGTGTGTCAGGCCCATTTGAGGGCAGTTGAGGCATTTGGGAATCATTTTGCATAATTGGCTAATTCTGTTGGGTTGAGGCTCAAGCTCCCAATGGCTTGGGCATATTGTGCTGTAATGCCTGCCTTGTTATACTCCATTACATTTAGAAGGTCAATGCCAGCCTCCATCCAGGCCTTTGCATCCACTGGTTTTAAATCTTTGCGGATTGTGGCCTCAATCACTTGTTCTCCATGGGGATTTTCATCCATTCCAGGGCAACTTTGGTCCAAACTTGTGATGCTTTGAATAGTACCACCATGTCAATTGAGATTTGGGTGTCAAGCCAGCATTTGGCCTCTGGTGGAAAACTTGTGGTCTTGCCACATAGTCATGACATCTGGTTTGATACCTTTGGAGACCCACTGAGTCGCCGTAGAGTACACAAACTGGAAGGCCTCCCATTGTTTGACTTTGCGGGTGGACATGCCTCAACATGCCAACATGTCTGACTGAATTGGGGTATTGATCACTGGGGCCCTGGCCGCTGACTTAACTGCTGTTGGTGTTTCAGCCCCTTCCAGTAGTACTTTTAGTTTTTTTTGCCAAAACTTTCTCAAGTGTCCAATCCCTCAGATTTGGTCCCCAATATAGCTTTACCCCCATTGGGGTTGGTCCCCAATGGTTTGTATTGGTTCAGTGATTGGCTCTGTGCTAATCTAATCCCCTCTGATGGCTTGAAATTGTCAAGGTTTGTTCCCAATTGCCATTTGAAATTGGCTGTCAATTTTTGGTTGAGCTAGACTCCCCTGTAAACATGAATTTATTGGGGATTGCACCTGATGGTGTATTGGGGATCACGCCTGACAATTTTCTCAGGTCACTGGATCGATTTTGGTCAGGGACCAGTCACCCCCCCAACTGGGCCTTGTCAGAACTGGTGCCCAACTTCTTCTTCACTCAAATACTCTGAGCAGATTCAGTAAGTTTATTCATGTCAGCAGAAAACTACTTATGGCATTGCTCTGTTGGTTTGAGCTGCTGATTTTCATCAATCAAATATGAGTTGGTTTTGGATCCAACCAATACTTTGTCCAGGTTTTTTGTTTTTTCCACAAAAATTTTCTTACCCTGCAAGACCCCAATCCCCTCTACTGGTTGAGGTTCAGTGGGGAATATTCCCAACACCGCTGTTCTTGGCATCAGGCCTCACTCCCCAAAGGTGTCTCTTGTCATCTGGTTGTCAGCGGCCACCAATCCCATGGAGTTGGCCCCATTATCTGCACTAGTTGCAAGGGCACTGTGACCCTTCAATGCGTTCATGCATTTTGTCATCTTCATGTCACCAAATTGTTACTCAATGTACATGGGTTGTATTGCCCTTCCCCATTATTAGTTGTGTGGGGGCTTGGGCCAGCAGGAAGTTCATTAGATGGTAAGTTCATCTTAGCATCCTTTATATTATTATTGTTATTTGATATTGGTGCAGGCAAGTCATCCGTTTCTATGTGCTGCGCACAGATGGGTGGATTGACTTCCCTACACTTGGGTGGTTGGCCTTGTATCACTGCTCTATAATTGCAGTGTGCACTGGCAGTTGGTTGCTCTCTCAATTCTTGTTCAGTTCACTTTTTGATTTAAAAAGTGATGTTTGAAAGAGAGAAAAATAGTAATTATACCACAGTCCCCAATATGCTGTTTGCTTCACTGAAATAATATAGTAATTAGAAAATTAAATTTGGTTAATTGTGGGAGTTTAACAAAGGAGACAAATAAGCTGATTATTTGAAGTGAGTTGACCTGGATGATACAATGACCAATGGGGTAAATGGGGAAATTGAAATCAAAGGGAAAGGAGAATATGTATTTGTACCAGATAATTATAAACCTTACTTAGCTCTGTAAATCAAATCCCTGCTTGCTTTTTACCTCCTAACCTCTACCCTTTACTAAAATAAGCTAGTTTTATACTTAGTGGTATATATCCTAACTTTACAATTTTTTTCTAGTAATCTATATATATAAAAGAAAAATACCACTGACTGATTGACTCATCACAAAATCTTAAAAATATCAACCTAGAAACTTGAATTTGGCATATAGGTTCCTTATGTGATGTAGGTACCACTAAGAAGGGATTATTTAATTTTCATACTAAAATAAAAAGGTTTATATATAACAAGTGAAAATTTTATATGTTTTTGATGTTTATTGGTATAATGTTGGCTGAGCAGTTAAACTATTTGGTTAAATTGATAATTTAAATGGTTTTGTTAAGTGATTAGTGGTCATTTGGCTAATTAGCAAGTTAATCTAAATCAAAACTTTGAATCAAAAACCCAATTGGTTTTAAAATACTTTCTCTAGCATAATCAGCTCAGCTTTTGGTTCAAAACTTATATATTATAAAGGTCAGTTGTTCAAATACTAGCACAATACTTTTCTTTAATCACTTTTAATCATTTAATTTAAATCTATATAGCTGTTTATTCAAGGTAAGCTGACCAGGGGACAGATATTACTGAAAAGAGAATAAAAAATGGGCCAAAATATTCAAATAAGAAAAATGACACCAAAACTTTTCTTAAACCAACTAATCAGGCTGTCAACAGCAAACTGTTGGATGACCATAATGGAGGGGGGAAGGGGGGTCAGAGGGCTCCTCAGCTTCAAGATCTAGCAATGTGTGGGCCTAGGCAGAAAGTAAGAGAGATTTAAATCTATATTATCTATATATATAAAAGAGAAATACCACTGACTGACTGATCACAAAATCTCCAAAAAATACCAACCTAGAAACTTAAAATTTAGTATATAGGTTTCTTATTTGATGTAGGTGAGCACTAAAAAGGATTTTTGAAAATTCAAAGCAAGTAAAAAGTTTTATATATAACTAGCTGTACTTGGCCATGCATTGCTGTGGCTCAGTTTGGTTAAATGGAAAAGAAAGAAAGGTGAAAGCATACATTTCTAATAGCAAAATTTACTTGGCGTTGCTCAGGTTTATTTATAAGCTCACACTGACAGCCTATAGGCTGTGCAGCACTACTCTTGAGCCACTCGGACCAACAGCTCCACCGTTGCCCTCATGGCTGATGAGCTGATTATTCTAACTACTTAATCTACTTAAACCTAGAACACTGATTTTTATTTAGTTTTGGGTGAGCAATTTGTTAAATTATAAGCTAATATTTGCCAATTCTCACCCACTTGCTTAAATAGATTGAACCTATCATACATGATAGTTTCAGATTCAATATAATTGCCAATTCTCACCCACTCACCCAAATAGAATGAACATATCAGACTTGAAGGTTTCAGCTGTCAGTCAGTCAATATACATCATCAGTCAGTGAATGTGTTTTTAACTGACTTTGAAAAAGGAGAAGGTTATCAATTCAACCTGTATGTATGGTTTTTCTTTTTTTATATTTGTTCAAGCATAACTCTGAAAATACTGGACCAATTTGGATGATCATCTTCTTCAAAAAAAATTTGGGAAAAAAAGAACCTCCTTTAAAAAAAGCTCTAAAAAGTATGAAATAATTGAGGAATTAAGCCTACTCAATAAAACCCTTTTTGAAGTCAGTACCATATTTTAAACTGAATTATAGAAAATTCGTTCATTAATACAAATTATGTCTGGATTGTGTCCAAGTGTAAACTATAAGCAACTTAGAATAAATAGTACTGAGTATATAAATTATAAATACCTATTATAAGTCAGTTAAAATATGGCGCTAACTTCAAAAAAGGTTTTATTGAGTAAGCTTAACTTCACAATCATTTCATACTTTTTAGAGCCTTTTTTAAAGGAGGTTCTTTTTTCCAAAAAATTTGAGAAGGTTCTTTTTTTCCCAAAAAACTTTACCCCTAGCTCTTTTCCCCTTAAAAAATTAGTACATTTTTTGAAAGTGGCTCTTTTTCCTACTTTCATTAAATATTACTATCTCTATATATTGTTTTTGACCCCTTACTATTTCTCTATAAAAGTAAAACTCATTGTATCTATAATATATATATTATCTTATAAATAAATATACTAATAATTCATTTTATTAAATTAGTTGACTTTATTAGTCAAATTATACTAAATTTACTGATCACCATCTATAATACTTCATTTTATTAATTTAAATGATTTTATTGGTCAGCATATGCCAAATTTACTGATTGCCATCTACAGTAACTTATTTTACTAGATTTTGTTGCTTTTATTAGTCAATCTATGTAAATTTATTGATCACTATCTAAAATAATTCATTTTATCAAATTTAGATGAGTTTATTGGTCAAATTATACAAAAACAATAGCCATCTATAATGATTTAAGCTCATCCCACTATGAGCTCATACTGACTGAATTTTGAACACTCCCAGCCATAGGACATATCAAAAGTGCTTCAAAGCTATTGCTTCACCGATACCGGAATTAAGTTTACAGCGATGAACTGGTTTCACAGTGGGATCCATTGCTTCCGAGCCTATTTTGGTATACTTACTAAATTAATGGGCAGAAACTTGACCAATACTTACAAAAGTAAAATGG
>JAKSZP010010066.1:0-24414 GCA_022478985.1 Massospora cicadina | reverse complement strand
CCAGTGAGGCGTGTGGCCTCGTTGGAGACCAAAAAATCGTAAGATAGGGTTAAAGCTTCTGGTTGCCAAACTTTTATCCGCTCCTGATGAAGCACCTTGGGGAGGTGGGTGGGCAACCCAGAGAACTGAACTTCTATACTGGTCTCCATAGGGAGCCAGGTGCTATGGTGATAGGGTGCCATCAAAGATCAGGGGCACAGTTTTAAAAATGGCAGCTTCAGCCTTGCATGTAAAGCATGGTCAAAGTATTCCTAAAAGGGATGAAAGTCAACTGGCAGGTTGCATCACATCCTATGCCAATTTTGATAATGGCTCTGTCTGCATTCAGGAAAAATTCTAATAATTGGTCTGAAGGCTGAAATGCATGTGAGACAAAGGGGGCATTATTAAGCTTGAGGCACTTCCTAAAGTGTGCAAGGTGATTGTTGTCATTAATGGGTGAATTGAACTGACCTAAGGATTTGTTAGTACTGGAAGAACAGTTTATCATTTTTCCTGCCAGATGGAAAATAATGAAGGTATAGTTTCACCACTGCCCCATACTAGATCAGCAGGCAGAGAATCCAAGGACTTTTGGAAGTGAATGGTGTCTGAGGTCAAGCGCTTCAATTTAACTTAATAAAACTTTTACAAATTTTGCCAAGTTAAGCCAAGCTGTAAGATTAATAGATATTAATACATATTTTTAGATTTTGGGAGTTAATTAGTCAAAAAGGCATTCATGATATACAATTTGATGAGTTCTTAGTTAAGGAATCTACTAATTCACCAAAAAAAGTCTTTATTTAGGAGATAATGGATTTTAAAATATATGATATAAAAACCTTTTACAATCAAACCTTTGTAAGGATGAGTGATACTTGTCAAAATTTTTTTTACTAGGTGGATTCCTCCAATGATTTACTAAAATTTAAATTAAAACTTTTTTCTCTCGTTTAAATCACTTTTGCACCTTATTCAATTCAAGTCTGAATATAGTTTGATAATCTCACAGAGGAGATTAGTCTGTACCCATGTCAGGGAGCAGTTGGGCAAGTAAGGTAAGAGGAACAGGTGGTAGACCCGCGACCTCCAACGTTCAAAAACGCCCTGGAGAAACCGGCGGAATAGAAAAAAATAAAAAACTGAAAGTAGTCAATATTTCCCTGTTTTCACTTGGCATGTGCGATGCAACCAGTACATCAACATGCCGCACTCTCAACCACTCTCATTGGTGGAATATGGAGTCCAGGTGTTTCTGGAAATCCAACAAACAGCTTTATGGGAAAAATTTTGTGGGGATGTGCACACTTTTTTCCCAACTGCAGTGTATGTCACACCTCACTCCATGTCATGCAGCTGGCTGGACCTCAGTTTCAAAACAAGGAGGCAGCAGACAAAGCTGCTTTGTGTGCATAGTGATTGACCTCCTGAAGGGCAACAGGTCATCAAAACCAAACGCACCAGATGGACAAAATCCAATCTAAATTTTCCTCACGTTCAACTTTTTGCTCACTATAGTCAAGCGTGCCATTCTGGAGCAGCACCTGAAAGATGGTCTCACCATATATGGCGAAATACAATCCTTTAAGATGCAACGGTTTTGCTGATGCCACACCTGTGCACCTGGAAAAGCCATTGCAGTTCTGACTCCAACCAAGGAGATTGTGAAGGATCTAACCCAGGTCCCACACTCCACTTATATATAAAAAATTGAAGGGCATACCACCCACCCTTCGCAACTGTAGACAGCGCACCCCCCATCTGCACCCACTGTGATGCGTTCAGCCATCTAGACATGCATGCCCCACCAAGGAGGGCATCACATTCCAAGAGCACCCCTCAGCGGCCATGGCCAGCGGAGAGGCGCACTACAAACCAACCACCAGCACCAAAGAGGTTTTCCCCGTGGGGAGCACAAGGCTGCTACTTACTAGTAAAGCCATTCCCCTCAAGAGCGAAAGAAGGCCAAACAGGCCCACAGGGCCACGGCCAAGGAAGCGGCCAAAGTCGCCTCCGCTATTTTCACATTCCCAATGCCAGGAGGATATTGAAACCTTCACGGCAGAAGCAACTTGGGAATCCCCCAACCAATCAGATTGGGAAGCCCATGCCAATTGGGCCACCCAATCTGAGGATCTGATGGGTGACTAATCTCACCTGACCTTTGCAACCAAGCCCCAATTGAAACCAATTTGGTTTCCAACCTACCTGAAAATTTTTTTTTACCCAAACGTTGGTGCACCAAACTCATCTGCACCGCAAAAAATTTGTTCAATGTTGAGGAACAAAAAACAAAGGCAAAAGCCAATGCAAACCTCTTCAAAATTAACAAAACTACCGATAGCATTGCTGCAAACACCCACACTGCCGTGAAGGCCCATGGGGTCCTAGAGGAGGCTGCTGGGCCTGGGTGCCCACCCCCTTGCACCTAAGGTGCGATGGGGGAAGCATTCATTTTAGGGACGTTGAATATCAATAAACTCAAGGCCTTGCATCTCGGGCTAGGAAACAAAGTTTTTTACAAAAAAATCTACCTGTGGACATCCTGGCCATCAGGAGTCCCACTATCTGCGAGGTTCTGAGGATACTTGGAAAACCATGCTCCTCCCTTCCCTATCCTTTCTGGTCAGAGCACTGTGGGGTGCTAGTTCAGAAAACAATTTTTTTAAATTTTTATCATCTGAATCCTTCCTCAATGGCCAAGCCGTTGTTGCACTTTCTTGTGGGCTGACGTGGCACATACTATTGTCAACATTTATACCCCAACCTGTGCACGAGAGCATTGGAATTTTTCTCATTGGTCAAATCCCTTCTGTTACCCCCTGACCCTTTTGTAGTTGGCAACATTAACTGTTGGCTAAACACACCCATGGACCGTTGGCCTTCCTCATCCCATGCCCCCAGGGTCACGTAGAACTTCACATTCTAAAGGCCACCCTTGGGTTATTAGATGCGCTGCCGTGTAAGCCCCACTGCTCAAGAACATGACGCGCCCCCCACATCCACAATGGCCAATTGAGGTCCATGACCCACATTGACCTTATCCTCACACCAGCAAAATTTTGATCTCACAACTCCCATTCCACACAACAAAAATTGAATTCTCCAACCACTGGCTGGTCTCAATAACCTACCACTTACCTGTCACAGTGGCTAAGGCCCCACATTGGTGCAAACTCCGCCCACCCAAACTTGCGTCGCCAGAATTTTCACTTGGGTGGAATCAGCGACTTTGGCAAAAGAGTTTATTACACCATTTTGTGCGGACCCAATTTCCACATGGTCAGCCTTCAAAGAGGATACCATCTGCCACACTTGCCACATCTCCTCTGACGCTCACGAGCACATTGGCTGTCATCTCGCGCACTCTGGCAGAATTGGCACACCTGGAATCCAACATCCCAGCCACAGGCTACAGCCCAGCAGGGGGCCAGAAGGGGCAGGCAGCCGCCCCCCCAACGCTTGAAAGGCAACACGAACATCAGGTTTGTGTTCAGTACAGGGCCAAACACATTACAGAGGGAAATGCACTGCATTTTTTTTAAAAAATCTTTGCACCAGAGCGTGGCCTGCACACGGGTGCGGAGATTGAAAAACCATCGCGGATACACCAGCTGAAGTGGCAAAAAAATACAAAAGTATTACTCCAAGTTTCGATCTGATCCAATTTAGCCAGCCAAAGGGGGAAATTTTTTGACAGGACCACATCCACACCGTTTCCTGATACCCAGAATTAATGAATTTGATTACCCAAATGAATCTGGTCAGCCACCCGCGGTGCCCCAAAACGAAATGCCCAGGCCCAGATGGCATTCTGTATGAATTTTAAAAAAAGTACTTCAAATATATATCCCCACTGCTGCTTGCCTCCCTTAACCAGAGCCTTCTGGATAGGGTCACCAGGAGGGCAAGAGGCCTTCACCGTTACACTCTTCAAAAAAGGGGGATAAGCTAGACCTAGCCAACTGGTGCCCCATTTCTTTAACTAACACAAAACCCCAAAAATTTTTAAAAAAAATCATGGCTAACCGTTTAGGGACTGTAGCATCTACCACCATCCCCCCGGGAAAACGGCCTACCCAGAGGGTCGATTTGGGACAACGTGCACTCTGTGGCTAATGCATGCCAGTCCACACCCTTTTGGGGCACTTTATTTTGGACCAACAAAAGGCCATGATAGAGAAACGGGGGAAACTCAGGGGCCCGCCTCCTTTAAATTTTGCTTGCCCCCCCGCTTCATCAACGGGGAATGTTGCTCACGGAATCTGCAACAATGGCAGTGATCCCCGGCTTCCTAACGGAAGTAGTCCGCCCTCAAAGGGGCTTAGCCAAGGGGACCCCCGCCCACTCTTATACAACTTCAGCCTTGACCCACTACTGCGAAAATGTGGATGCCCAACTCACTGGGGTCCATGTACCAGGCCAAGCCCCAGCCAAGATGATGGCGTTTGCAGATGACTGTGTGGTTGGGGTGTCTATTAAAAAAGATGCACCCCCTTGAAGCCTATCCAGGAGTATTCCCGGGGAAGTAATGCGCACTGAACGCTTCCAAAACTGAAATCATTCCCGGTCGGTATCAAACCCGTCCCCAGCAACCAGTGCCCATCCGGCCCATCTGCTCACACACGTGCTCGCCTTCCCCGCTCACCCCACACCGCCCCACTAGTGCCCCCCTTTGTGCCACGCCCTACCATAGGGCCTGTCCACCATCAGGGCGTGTGGTGGAGGCGGCGGGATGCCCAGCAGTAATGGAAAGTCGATTCTAGATAATGTGACAAAACGCATCGCCTCCCTCAGAGCCCACCCTACTTCCCTTACTGGCAGGGTTGTTTTAGCCAACTCTATGCTCCTCTCCAAAGTCTGGTTTGGAGCCCACGCCATCGCCTTCTCCCCAGGTTTTTCAAATCTATGTATGCCCTTCTGCAAGGGTGGCTTTGGTCAGGCCGCCCACCACCAGTGCGTTTGAGGTCATGTTTGGCCCTGTCATCATGGGGCATGGGCCTGCTCGACTTTAAAGCCCATTTTGCCAAGATCCTGGGCACCTGGATTGCGGCCGTCACTGCCCTAAAGCCCCTCCCATCACTTGTCCCACGTTGCCTCGCTCCAACTTCTCGCACGCCCTACGCCTTAATAATCCATCGCACCCTCACTCCTTGATGAAATATCTGGCTTCTAACCCATCAACAACAGGTCCTTACGGTACTAAAACCCACTACAAACGAAGAATCCTCCTCTCCATGCGGAGCGCTAAGTGGAGAATTTTATATTAGACACACAGCCCATAGAGGCCGCCCCCTCTTCTCAGTTCACACAGGAGGTACAGGGGCTACCCATTCAAGATGGCTTGATCCCCACACGGCCCCATGTCCTATCCAGGGTGGACTACCTGGACATGATGGACATCCCTTATTCCATTGAGACCCAGAAGACTATTTGGAAATATGCACACCACCCTCTGTTGCAGCCTCAAATCCGTTCACATGTGTGGCGCTGCCTGAGGCGGGTTACCATATGGCTGAGCGCTCTAACGCTTTACACTCATCCTGCATCGTGTGTGTGGCCAGTATGGAACGCTGTTCCACCGCCTGGAGAAGTGCCCTACTTTCTAAAATGATATAGCGCGAAGTTCAACGTCTGCTTGACCAGGATCAAACACATCCCTTCAGTCTGTCAAGAGATATGTTTGCTTTATCAATGGCCTCCCCCTTCCACCCTCCCTCCGTGCTCTGGTGGTTGCAATCGCCATGTGGACTATCCACACGATTGTCTTGGATGCCATCGCAGGCTCCACCCCCACCCTCCCAGAAGCTGTCCATAGATTCCAGATTCCAGTCCCATTTGGTGGACCAATTTCTGTCGTGGATGTTTGAGTACCTCCCATCGCGTCGCCAACAGCTGGTCTCTCCTGGTTCCCAGTTTGGTTCATCAAATCGGACCCTTTCCTCCACACGTGTTCAATTGTGGCTACGGCCCCTTCACACGTTCCTCCCCCTCCCCATAGTGGCGTTTCCGATGGCAACAAGATATAGCATCGCTTCTCTGGGGTGCCTTCCCTGTTACCAAGTTTCATTTCTTTTAGGTCGACATTTTGGAAGTGTCCATCCCCTGGTCAGACTTCCTCACAATAAATTCTAAAATTTAAATTGAAATAGGTCAATACTGGCGGAATGGCTTATTGATTGGATTTTGTAGTTCTTGGTGAGATTGCTAGGTATTGCCCCCCAATTGGGCTGAGCTGAAACCAAGTATTACAACGAAATTGGAAGTTAGGATTGGTCTGAGTCAATTGATGGCCCCAAATTATTATATGGATCACCAGTGACTAGTTGCAGAGGATGATCTGATTAAGTAATTTTATCATTTGTCAGTGAAAACTGACTATCCTGTGTTTGAGGCGGCCAAGGTTGTCTCCAACGCCTCATATATAATAATTGACTGTTTCCTGAAAGGAGAAACCTGAAGCTCAACAAACAAAGAGTCAAAACTTACTGTCAGCGAGAAACCAAGATTTCCTGAGTTTACCCAAGTGATTGAAGTGGTTTTAGTGCATAATAAAATTAAAGGTCAAATCTAAATTTAATGTTTATTTATATTACTCATTTATATAGCTCACTGGCAACTCAAAGCTGAGGATTAACTGAAACTAATTTGGCCATCAGGAATAATGGAGTGATAGGGTCAACACCAGGAAAGAGAGAAGCGCAGCACGAGAGAGTGGTTGGCTTGAAGAACCAGCAATGAGCCCATAGGTTGGCGATGGGTGCAGTAGCCCTTTTGTAAAGATAAAAGCCTAGCGCTTCCCTCTCAATAAATACCTCCCTTTGACTATTCTCCCTTTTATTTAAGTTTATGTGTATTCTTATAATTTGGGGTTTAGGCAGTAGATTCCCAGATGTCGCGGGTTACACGTCAAGGGGTCAGTGCTGCTGGCCCCATCACCTAAGGTGAAACGGCAATGGTCGATTAGTTTTCATACTGGTTGGCCTGCTAACCAGCAGAGCTCACTGTCGCTGAAAAAGTAATTTTCTGAGAGTGGTACTCACTACATGGGGTTCTATTGGTTTGTGCTTTAGTAGCTAACAGGTTGGTGAAGAAGTGGCTGGGGGATGTGCCACCAAATTGCCTGGGGAGGAAAAAACATGTTGGTGTGACCCCAAACTTATGGTTATGTTCCAGAGATTGTTGATGGCGGGGAGGGGTAAGTTCTGGACGCCCACCCCACACGCTGAGGCTGTAAATTAGGAGGAATTCTATCTGATTAAGTGGGAAGGGGAAATGTTGGAATTTTAACCAGATGAATCCCTAATGATCAATCAATATTTGGGATGAAATGGCTAATATCAGCAGAATGGCTCATCAACTGAATTCCATGGTGTTTTGTACAATTGCTGATAGTTTCTTCCCAATTGGGTTGAGCCAAATCTAGTATTCACCAAGATTGGAGGTCAGAAATAATCAGAGCCAATTTCTGGCCCAAATTATTATAATAATCACTGGTGACTAGTAGCCAAGGATAACCCAATTGTAATTAGATTAATGTCAGCAGAAACTGACAGACCCCCATGTTTGAGGCGGCTTAAGTTGTTTCCAGCGCCTAATTTACTAGTCAACTATTAAATTTGAATCTGAGCTGTTTCCTGAAAAGGCGAATTCTGAGTAATTGACTAATAAGAGTTGAAGCATGTTGTCAGCAAGAAGCCAAATTATCCTGAGTTTACTAAGCGGCTGAAGTGGTTTCTGGCGCATATTAAAAAACTCGAAGGTCAAATTCATATTTGATGTTTATTTATATTAAACAAAGATACAGCTCATAAGAGACTCATTGCTGATGATGAGCCAAATTAATTCAGACATCATTAAGGATGATGTAGAGGGTTGATGTCAAGGAAGAGAGAAGCGAAGTAAGAGAGAGTGGTTAGTTGGAAGAGCAAGTGATGAGCCAATGGTTCAGCAATGGAGCAGTAACCCTTTTGTAAATATACAGCCTGGCGCTTCCCTCTCAATAAACATCTTTATCTACCAGATCTACCTTTATATAAGTCTATATTTTGTTCTCATTAATTGGGTGTTAGGCTGGGGGATCCCTGAATGGTGCGGATGGCACACCAATGTGTCAGCTGGTGCTTCTGGCCCCATCACCTAAGGAGAAATGGCAAGGGCTGACCAGTCTTCATAATGGTTGGCCTGCCAACCTGCTTATCCCACTGTCCCCAGAAAAGCAACTTTCCAACACCTAGTATTATGTTAATGGTTTGATGAAGCAGAGAGCAGCTGAATTACAGCGCGTGACTGTGGTCATGGCTAGGACCTTATTAATGATTTTTTATGAGCGTTTCCCTGATGCAGCTGGGACCAAACCTAACTAATTGTCGCCGCCATGAATCTGGACCCTGCTCACAAGAACTTTTCTCTGGCTGAAGCCCCTGGAGGAGGGGTGAAGCCCCAAAAGAGTGGTATGGTAATTGCATGATTAAATGACATGATAGTAGGTACAGACTGCAAAGCTAGAGCTGGGCATGAAGAAGCCAAGAAGAGCAAGTTAATGAACCTTCCTGATCTGAAGCACACCCTTTACTAACTCTGGGTAAGGGCAAAATATACTCAAGTCAGTTCTGGGTGTGCACGTGATGGACATAAGGCCTTTACATCCTCGGCCTTGTGGTGCACAAGTTATTTATCAAATGAGGATGTGGCGTTACGTTTGCTAAGAAAACAAAGATTTGAATCCTGTTTATTTTTAATATCGATAAATTTGGAAAAACCAATTGAAATCAATCACCTGAGTGCGATTGAAATCAAGCTATAGCACCTCAAAGGATGGTGGTCTGCGCTTAGTGATTGGATTGGGCGCAGTAGCACTTAATGGAAAATGACCCCACCAATTATGCATATTCATCATATCATGACAAACCTTCTTTGTTGGTCAACTGGTTTATTAAAACCCGCTCGTTTATTTTAATTATGTGTCTTTATTTGGTCCTGTTTTTCAACATCTAGGAGGTCAAAACAACAAAATTTGTGCTATCCTTGCCTTGGGGCTTGGTTCACCATTCTTATTTGTGATTCTCCGGTTCTCCTGTTAGAAGGGTGTTTCCAGATTGTGGGGTGGGGCCTTCCCTACCATCTCTACAAAACGTGAGCGTTACAGGCACGCTCTTGACAGTTTGGATGAGTAGTATTGAAGAATTGGCTCAAATGCTTTTTCTGATGGAGCAGAAAATGCTAAGATAAGTTTTGACGCTGCCTCAAATGAGAGCAGTGGGATGAGGGGAGGCAATGACATTGAGGTGGAACTGGCTAAAGGAGTTTATTTTGTTAATTATTCTGTTTTTTTACTTAAATTGCCTCAGTAAGTATAATTGAGCATAAAGAAATGTTCATTATACTTTTAAGAATAACACTTTGAGAGTATATATGGTCCTTTCCTAAAGATGACGTCCTGTGTGTTCCTCCAAATCTGTACATTAACATTATGGTACCTTCTAACCTTCCTTGAACTTGTGTAATGCTTTTTAATGAATACCATCATAGTTTTCTGACTGACTTTTCTAGTTAAGGAACCCTTAAGCTTTAATATGAATATTTATTAGTGCCTTAATATGTTGTTTATATCATTTTTTGTGTCAGATCACATCCATGTCTTCTACAAATAGAGTGCAACAAGGGAGGCCAGGTAGGCTGCTGACCATTTAGTAGTTGAAAGTGTTAAAAACTGTAATACTCTGATAACTGATATATGAAATTAGTGTTGGGCTGACGTAAAGGGTTCACTGGGATGGGGAAGCAGCATAGACCTTATAGAGAATTTGCTCTAAGCTTCCGTTGAACCTTTAAAATAAACAATTAGTCTATAGATGATATGGTGTAGATAGGACTCCGATAATTATAATAAGTTTGTTTGGTTTATGATTTATATTAGACGTAAGATTGGTAGCAATATCTATTAGAATACCATGTGTACATCTGTAATTATGATAGGTGTTTAATGATGCGTTTAAAAGTAATGAATTATTCAACATATGAGGAGGTTTAGACTTGGACCAATTAGGTAAGTGGTTGATGACCACAATAAATACCAGTGTTTACCTTTTGCTGACTGGCAAAAGTGCAATAACATTAGTTATGATAGTATGCCAAGCCCAGTTGGGCATAATTAGTTCATAGGTGGGGAGGTCTAGAAGGTCTGTTTTGATTTACATAATTGACGCTTCATTAAGATTTTCATAATTTTAATTGACATTGAATCCAGTGATAGCTCTATTGGGCCTGCTTCAGAGTTTTGATCATTCTGATATTCCTAACTTTCTAGTAATCTTTCATATTAATTGACAGTAGTTTGAATGGGGCTTGGTACAACTGTTTTTGAATATCACTTTCAATTTTCGAGTATACAGCTCTAAATACATGTGTTTTTAATAATCAATAATAGATGCATTTAATGGTAAGTTGCTCATCTTCATACCTGTGATACTTCATCTTCTAAAAACAATTTGTCCAATAAAGATACAGCGTTAAAACAATGGGTAACTGGGGAAAGTCCATTGCAAGTCTTTGATGAGAAGATCTCAATTGTTGTACTTTGTAGTTGTAAGCCTGGAGCTTTGAGGCCTATATTGTTAACCAACCTTCCGGCCTCTTAAAGTTGTATAGCTATCTCAAGGCGCAATATTAATGCCAAACTGATACTCAGTTTCTATAAAAAATAAACACAGAATTGTTTGCAAGCAAAAATGACTGTTAAACAATCACGTCCCAGTATCAAATAGTTTTACTCCTGTTTAGTGATGGTGCGGCTGTAAAAGACTACAAGATGTTCCTCCTAAAGCTTGTCCCATTGGGATAGAACACTCCAATAGATGTTTAAGAAGCGTCAGATTCAACAATAAACGCCCAGCTAAAGTTAAGGCAGCGTAGCTCTGGCGCCTAGGTTAAAGTTGCTTTTAACTTATTTGGGCGTCCTTGAATTCTGTGGACTATTGAAAGGCCACCACATTTTTTTAGTAAATGGAATAGAGGGCCCAGCTATCTGTAAGCCCTTTCATGAACTGAAAGTAAGTATCCTACCCTTCCTGATACCACCTGTTTGTCCCGTTTGTTCTTAGTGTTTTTATTCAATTAATGGTGTCAAGGTTCTGGGGTTGGAGCATATCCATTTATTATTAACAATGTGAAACAGTTACTCCATTTAAGCCCTATAAAATTGACATTTGTTGGGTTAGCTTCTCAGCTATGTCTTGGCTATCCAGTTAGATAGTTTCTCTATGTGGGATAGGTGCTGCATAAAGGTGGTCAAGAAATTATTAATGTTGTCAAGATATACTAAAACAAAGCTCAACTTCAGATCATCTAGTATGGTGTCCATGGATTGATGGTGGTGGGCGCGTTTCACATACCCAAGGCTTGCAGCTTGGCTGTTATGAATCTTAGGACGTAATAATGTCGCATTTTTTTCTTATTTTTTAGGTCAATCTCCCAATAGTCACTGATGAATTCATAGGCAGTAAAATACTTGGTACCTCCTAACCAATTAAAGGCATCATGTATTTTCAGTAAGGGGTATATTCTTTTTTGTAATTTTATTTAATAAATGATAATAAAATATAAGGTTGGACCCATCTTATCTACTTATAAGTACAGAACTTGCTCAAGGACTGCAAGATGGCACAATTCATTCCTCTCCTGTATTGTTTTTTAATCATGTTTTTTTGTACAACTTCTTCCCTAGATTTACGAAGCCATATAGGCCACAAGCTTATTGGTTGAGCATCCCCAGGGACATTGTGAAGTTATATACCTCTAGAGTAACATAATTATAATTGCTTGTTGCAAATATTTGTGCATATCTCTATTGAAGACAAGTTTTATTTTTTGTTACTTGTATAAGCCCTCCAATTGATGTTGCAAGATAAAAGCACATGTTTTTGGGGTAGCAATAGGAATTTCAAAGTAGTAATAAAAGCTTTCAATTGACAGTATTACTTCTCAGAGTATCAAATGTAAAAAACGAGAATTTTTAATCTTTTGTAAGGCAATTATTTGATCAATTAAATTTGCTAGGAGAACTCAGATCTCCTTTTATGTGAGGATAATTAAACAAGGAGCTATGTGAATCTCAATCTGAGATTTTTCACATGGAGAATAGACTTCTATAGTAACCCATCTGTTAGATCCAGAGTCAGTCCAGAACTTACAACCCGCTGTTTCAAAATTATATTACAACTTGTGAATGCTTGTAAACGTATACCTTGACTTTTAGAGATGATGGGTTTAGGGTCTTAATTACTATGTTTAAATTGCTGATATAGAGTAATGTTACTCTATCTATGTAGGTTATATCAATATAAATGATAGCAGGTAGTCAGAGAAACATTTCTTCTCAATTGGTGATGTAAAGGCAACGACTGACTTATGTTCTTGAAAATGGTTTCCTCATAGTTTAGAACTGCCTAATAAAAATTGAGAAAACTGGTACAATTTAAAATTGATAGTTGCTGCTAGGTCATACTATGGTAGAGAAGCTGAACTTTAGGAATCCAAAGCTCTTAGGCAATGCACTGTAGGCTCCTCACTAATATTGCTGCATTGAACTGCCATTCTGTATTGTTGAAAATGGGCCACTTAAGGAGTAATTTTTAGCTTTTTATGAAAGGTCTCAAGTTTACATTGGCTTGGGTATGTTATTGACTATCGTGAAACTTTAAAATCTATTTACAATAATATATAAGTCAATCAGAAAAGTAGTTTACATTCGCGTTTAATGTAAGATCAGTGAGGTATCAACTTGAGCAATCCTAGTCTTAATCTTCTTGCCAACGTCTGGAATATGAGTGTTCAATGTCTCAAGCGGTAAAGCTAATTTGACTCCTTTCAAAAGAGGTAGAATGTCTGACTCATCTGACTCCCCCAACTAAGCTTGTTCTACAAGTTGCATAGCATAAGGTTAAAAATGACTTCATGGACTTCCTTCTTGATCTTGGCACACTGCCTTTGGGTTTTGCTAGTACTTGAAGGAGGTTATATTGCCCTTTTTTGAAATGTATAGATAATTGTTTGACAATAGGCTCTCATCCTCTATCTTCCACTGCCTTTCCACTGGTCCGCATTGTCCAGAGGTGAAGTTATATAATTTATATTGGTCCATTTCTTGAAGTTACTGGAGCATAGTGATTCTTTGAGTCGCAGATCTAGCAAGGCACTTTTTTAAATTCCCCTTTAAGGCCCAGTATTTCAACATTGTGGGTAACAGTTCCTACTGCGTTTTTAATGTTACCTTGTCTCTTATTAGAGCATTTGTCACATATCTCTACTTTGGGTAGGCAAAAAATGTTATCTCACATCGCTAAAGTACTCAATAGTTGCTGATGTGTCTAGGCCCTTGATAATGAGGGCAATAGTGATTGGTACAGCTTTGGATAATACTTAGTAGCGTCCAAATAGCAATTTTCACATCAAAATTTATACATTACTTTTTTCCAAATAGAACCTGAGCCTCATGATAAAAAATTTAACAAACTTAGAGATGGTATAATCCTTTTTAGAACTAAATAATCATAAATTCAGCTTAAAAGTGGTTATTTATGATGGCTGCCAAATTCTCATAGCACAGTTTTCTTACTTCTGCAAAGCTTCAATTATTTTCAGGAAGTAAGCTTTGATTAGATCCTAAGCTTAATCATCCAAGTAATTGATAGCAGTAGTGGCTTTATTTTAGGTCATTTGCTCTATGCATGGCCATCTTGAAAATCTTTAGGTAGGACTTTACAACACATTTCATTCAAAATTTGGAATTTTAACAGGAATAAACCGCTAAATAAGTTGGAATGCCATTCCATGAGCAGTGTTACCAAAGGCAGTTTGAGGAGACTTAACATGGGGTTTGGAATTGCTAGGCTTGTTATAGTGACGCTGATCCTGAGCTGGAGTTCTGAAAGAACAAGATAAGACTAGTAGTGCAGCAGGCACAGGGCGTTGGGGTTGCTTTTTGGGACAATTATGGACCTCACCTTTAATAATTCATCTTCAAAGGATTCAGGCCTGCCTTGAGCTGTAACTTGAGATTCGCACCGGCACTTTCATCATAAAAGTTAGTCCAATGCAATGTTCCCATATCAATTGTCCCTTGCAGTCCTGTTCTGATTGCTGGTTAAACTGTTCCATCAAAGCGTTTTTGTTCTATAAATGTCATATTGAAGTTTTGAGTCCAGCATTTTTTATCTATCTGGTCTTTATTAGCATCTTGCAGCTCTTGAATAATATGATAAAGGCCATTTCTGGCGTTTATTACATCTCCAGATTATTGTGCAAAATATGACAGGCGTCCTTCAAGGTTTTAATATACTGATGCATGTGATCTGTTGACATGAGTAAGTTTTACTTTCTTAATGTAATGAACTTGTACCTTTGATAGTAATGCCACTATTTTGAATGGCAGTTTTCATCTCCTTCTGGAAGTAATGACTGAGCTTTTCACCAGATTCAGCTTGGTGCGCCTCAGCTCATGCGGTGATAATAGCGTTTTGGGTTTCTAATTGGAAACTGTTTACTCCTTGTAGACACTAATGGGTAACGCTACTCTTGTAAATAGCTTGTTGGCTGATCTCAAGTGCATTGCGTATTAGTTTGCTTATATTCTTATCCATTCATTGAGAAATTTGATGGTTAAGTTCATAGTTGAAGTCTACTGCTTGTTTGTATAACCTTAAGACTGTTCATCATTTAGTTGTATAGGGAACTCAGGTCATCTAAAATTATTAGTTTTATTTAAATAAGTCCATGATCAACGCAAGGTGACAGACAACATTATCTGAGAGCTACTCAAAGATGGTTGTAGACAGCTGGTAATATATTTTAAAAGTTGCTAGGCATTGCTGATAAAGAATACCAGCTGTCTACAATTTATACTGCAATATTACCTTTAATCCTGGATAAAATGTTTTTGATTTAGCTGACAGTAGAATAAAGAGGGTCAAATATCAAGGTTCTCATGGCTGAAGAGTTGGATCCACACAATAGCATTTGTTTAATCTGGTGGATCTGTTTGCTGATGAAGAAATAGTAATTCATTCAAACAGGGGTGGGTAGTTCCAACCTACTTCTGCTTATGCTAATTGAAAAGGACTGGGAAGTTTGCATAGAACACAATTGATTAGATTCCATTTGTGGTTCTCTACTTGCAATTGGATTTTAGTAAGAAAAAAAATGATTTTTGATTCAAGAAAATTGAATGTGGCAGCCCCATTAATAAGCACCACATTGTAGTGTGCGGCAATTGCACACTACTGCAAAGATTAATAGTTTCTTTTTTGGAACTTTTTTGATCTTCTTAGATTGCATGAGCTCTGTCCCCTTATAATGGCATTTTATTTGGTTATTGTATAGAAAACTAAATATTATCAATTCCTCAAATTTCTGGTATAATGAATCTCTACTATAGTAATGACCACTGAAAACACTGGATATATTTAGGTAAAAGGTGATTTTTTATGAGGATAATTGAAAAATGTTTTTGTTTAATATTCTAAAGACAAAACAGCAATGATCTGTTCTTAGGATATGATCATTTAAGAGTACAATGTGTAAGATGAGTATAATCAGTAAACTAGGTTTTTGTATCCATTTATTAGAAAAATCTAATTAAAGGGTGAGAGCCGCCATGTGACATCTCTGGTTTAACTGGGAGGCTCAAAAGAAGGGGCAGATAATAGATTTAGTTTGATGCCTCAGATGTTTGCAGTCCTTTTTATTAATAAATAACATAAAAGGTAGAATGTTAGTTATCAAAAGTTGAGTCAGAATTTTGAAAACACCCCACATGGTTAGATAATGGATACAGGCACTTTATGACCAGCTTCACACTATAGTCCTGGTGCTAATGGTTCAAAAGCAGCAGTATCATTCAGACAAGGTCTCTTGAAGGGGATTCTTTAAGCCCAATTATCTTCAACATACCCATGACCCTCTCATGACCTCATTACAAGATAAGCTAACATGGATTCTGGTCCTGGTTAAAGCCCCCAACTGCACCATGACATTTGCATATGAAACATTCATTGCGTTTGGATGCCCTGGCCATTTTGTTCTTGCTGCTTTGACCCTTGTGAGGTACGCCAAGGTCAATAAAAACAACAGGTTTACAGGTTGACTCCCCCACCTTTCCTACGCAATTTTGCCTTACCATCATTCACAGTACCTACTTTCACCTGGGCATTCTCTCAAACTAGAATGGGAATGCGCTCAAGACAATGAAAATTTGAGGCTTGATGCAATTAGATCCAAAATTATCATTTAGAACCATTTCACATCACCCCCCAAGTTTAGGCTCTGATGGCCATCATGTTCCTCCTCTAAGAGTTCTGGTTCCTCGCTCAAATTTTCCCATTCATGGATGTTTTTGCACTAGAATTAATGTAATCTACTGCTGTTTAAATTGTGTCTCTAACCATCCATTAACAGCACTCTCAAATACTGCTTTCTCCAATATTTGTACTGATCAAGGAATTTCCTGACCGCCGCATAGCCCTTTCCTTCCCTATAGTGAAGCTTGGGACTCAAATGGTGGCTTCTGAAGGCAAAAACATTTAAAAATGGCAATCTGATTATTTTGATGACATAAATCTAATTAAATTTAATGAGAGTAGTACAAGAGTATAGATTGTATTTTTTAATGGCAATTGGATAAATCAGTTACCAAGAAATGAAAAATACAGATTAGGTAACTAGTTAGGGTAATCTGGGGCCTTCGCGTGGTGCAACCAGGAAATTTTGTGGAAACATGGGCGAGTAGCTAACGCCAGAACCTAAAGAGGCACGTTGGTCAGGTCCTGTAGTGGCTTGAAAAAAGTGCGTGATGTTAGTGATGACTGTGCCAACTTGTTCTTGCAGGTGTCTACCACTCCCTGAGGGAAAAATTTGGGCAGGAAGGGGGTACAAGTTGGGCATGGTGCCTGTCAAGCGGCCTCCCCACGAACTGTGGCTGCACAGGTGCAGCTCCCAGGACAAGGGAGGAGCAATCCTGGTTTGCTGCGCTTTTGTGAACCTGCCTACAATAAATGCCACAGTTTGCCAAGTTGGCCTGAAGCTCAGCTAGCTTCCAGTTTGGTCAGCATGAGCCAGATGGTAGCAAAACGGATCATGCAAGAAATTAAGAAAGATCTGAAAGGACTCCAAGGCTCCTGGACAAAAAGGGGCCGGAGAGCATAAACTCTGCTAAAAAGCAGGTGACAAAAGGGAGGGCTTTGGCTCCTCCCCCTCAGGGGCCTTAAACCTGGGGGTCATCAGGTCTTGTCCCCTGCAAGAGGGATGAGAGGCATATCGCCTGTCCTGGCTGGTGCAGAAGAGCTTCCCAGTACTTAAACAGGGCGGGCATATGTCAGTTTAGGGGGTAGCGTGAGCTACACCCAATTGTGGTTGTGCCCACATTTTTAAATGGTGCTTAGATATGCACAGCCCTAGTGTGGTGGGGGAAGTACCCCAGGCCTTCATCCCGCAATAGTTGCCCACACTAAGAGCCCCTCAGGGCTTTTAAAACTCAAAAAACTACAAATAAAAAAGGTTATGGTTAAAAAGTTTATTATCATAAATGGCAATCTGTTAAATCAGATGCTGACAACATTAAATTATTTTTCTAAACTTCATATATAAAAACAAGAACGTAATGGTTGGCTAAAAACAAATTAAAGTGCAAAAAGTAATGTAGATGTTTTTAAACTATACAGGTCTCATTTGAGGCTCCTAGAATGTGTCTATAAAATAAGATTAAAGACAAGATCCTTGGAATAGGCTCACTAAGGGTCAAGATGGTCGCGGACTCTGTGGTAAGAGCTTTAAAGTTCCCAAGCCTAATAGTATAATCAAGCATATATTAAATCAAGCAAATATGAATTATAAAGCTTCCTCTTTTTTTAGTAATTATTTAAAGACAAAAACTTAAAAAAAATTCATTATTTGCAAAATCATATTTATCAAAAAAAGCAATAAGCTAAAACAATGGTGATAGATTTTTTCACCAACTTATACAAAGATGATGTATACTTTTGCGTGCTTTATGGAGGTCAGACCTTCTGCTCGTCTTAAGTATCATACTAACCATTGCTCAAGAACTCTTCATTGGTAGATTAATCCCACGGACAAGGAACCTTACCTCTGGCACACTCTCCTTCATGTGGCCCTTACTTGGGCTTTTTTCCAGACTGCTTTAGGGCAATCTGGAAGGATCCCAGCCATCAAATTAATATTAAGTTAATTTAACTTATCATCCATTACCATGAATATGGGTTACAAACCTTCAGAACAAGTCCTGCAGGAATGGTATGAACATACAACCACACTTCTGATGGTCACTTCTACCTTTTATTACTCATGAGGGAATCCATATGTATTCTCCCATATTTTGTTCTTTCCTGCATACTCCCCTGGCATGATCTTATCTTACTAGATTTTCATCAGGAACTACTCTGATAGAACTGAGCATAGTGCACAAGGCCTTCTCGCAAGTAAGGCTCAAAGCCCAGATTTTATCATTAGGAGGAACCACCGTGGAATCTCTTAAGATTTTAAGTGGTATCCGCCCTTCCCACAAACTTATCTTGGTTCACAGAGCTATTAGAATTGCAGAAATCTCTTCCACACTCCTTGGAGGAATGCCTCCACATGGTTGAGATAGTGGATATTCCAAACAACTTTAAAGACGCTACTTGGTCTGCTCTCCTGGCCCATAATCAAGAAAGATGACTTTCATGGAGTAAGCCATGTCTTCTGCCCTTTGACCAAAGTGGCTAAAGTCACCTCATCCCAGGCCAAAAAGCTTTAACTGAATCTTCGCCAATCATCTTCTCTATGATGGCTTTCAGAATTCTCCCTTTATTAGGGGAAGCCCTGAATAGGGGTCACGATTTGCCTATGGGCAAATGCCAAGTTGATCTCTCCATTAACTTGGATTGAGCCTAATCAAAGTATTGGAACCACCCCACTAAAATTAAATAATCTTTTGAATTGAAACCGGAGACTAATAAACCAAGGATGTCAAAAATTCCATAATCAATCAAGTTGTGACAAAAATCTATTTTGATGCTTAAACTCCAGTCAATTAACCCTTTTGGAACTCATTGGTGATAAATTCCAAGGATAATTCCAACTCTCTTCTTGTCATTAACAATTTGGCCTACTTTAAATTATTTAGGGATAAAAAATATCTAGGGTTTGCCACTCAAGGAATTGTATCATGAGTGAATACTTTTCAGCAAAGAAAATTAAAACTTATAATCCAACATCTATGAACTTTGGGTCCCCTGGCATAAAATAAATAAGAGACGAGTGGTATAACACCCTTGTCATCCTGACAAATATGGTGCTTTCTGCCAGGTGCCCCTGAGTCCTCCACAAGGGCTACTACCCAGGAAGGAGGAAGGGCTTTCACTACTAAGGGCCTTTGGCCTGGAGCGGTCCCTGGGCCTAAACAACCCAGGAGGTATGAATTCCCTGTCCTGGCCCCTGATCAGCTATTTCAGCGTTCAAGCCATTATGGAAGCAGTAGGACTAGTTAAGGTTTACCCCAGCTGGTTTGATTCTGAATAATGGCAGTCAAGACCAGGTTACCTGGGTCCCTGCACAAAGTGGGCAAGCCAGGATGAAGGAGGACTAAGGGCCTCTTAAAACTATAGTAGGATACGGTGGGCCAACACTGTCACTCTGAATCTTTGGGTTTGATCCCTAATACCAGGTCCCATTCCTAATGCCAGATCTCATGCCAATGACCTTTGAGTGTCATTCCCAATGCTGGATACCATTACCGATGCCAGCTTCCAATGCCAATTCCAGTACCTCTTCCTGATGCTGGCTCTTATTCTGATGACCCCGCCTTGACTCTGACCCCTTGCTGAGGATTAGAGGGGGTTCTGTCAAGATTCTCCAGTTATTAAGGGAAGCCATAAATAGGGGTCATGACTCACCTACAGGCAAATGCTGAGTCAGGCTCCTCATTAACTTATGTTGAGCCTGACTCAAAGTATTAGGGATTTGCCCCAATATAAAATATTTAAATTTGAATTAACCTTAGTGACTGATAAGCTGAGAATGTCATAAATCCCATATATAATCAGGTTGCAACAAAAACCTACTTTGACGCTTAAAATCAGTCTTTAACCCTTTCAGGATTCACTGGCGACTAATGCTGAGGATAAACCCAACTCCCCCTTGTAATATTTATCTATCTGAATTGGCAATGGATTCTGAGATCTCCCTATCCTAGGCTGGAATTGCCTTGCTCCCGCTACCCGCCTATCCTGAATCCTCCCCTTTCTAATTCCACCTTTAGCCTCAAGGGCCTATAAATACCTTGAGGCTTATTCTGATAAACCATCGTTTCTATTACCTTCTTAGCTCTTCTCTAGCTTTCTTAGGCCCTTAGGGCCTACTAATTCGCTGGGTGTTTTTGGGCCCTGATTTAGTAACGGGCTAGTTAATAGCTGCTCCCCTATGGCCCAACAATGGCCACCACTCATTTGGGGCCACTTTAATTAAGAATTCTCAATTTTAACCTAGGTTGAGTGACAACTGGCCTAGTGCAATAAAAGTCTCACTCTGCCTTCCAACAAGGGAAGTTCCGTGGGTGCCATGATGAGTCAGAGATTGCCACCAACTTGCACAAGAACCTCAACAATGATAGGAAAAAAGAATCCCAGGACTTGGAGACTTCTTCTTTATTTTCCTCAGGTAATACCCCAGTCCTGTAAATAACTTACTCTCTACCCTCACGTGCATATCAAATATTAATAAAGAAAAAAATTTGTCTTACTTTTACATGCCTTTCTTGTTATGCCCAAAGAAAAACAAAAAAGACTAAAGCTAAAATCTGGGCCTTAGTAAACAATTGAGCAGAGAAAAGTTATATGGATGTAGATTAACGCATATAATGAGGCTGAAGATGAACTGTAAGAGAAACTTTATGTAATTGGACACCACTAAATTCGCATGAGTGCAAGGAGGTTAAACCAAAGGTACTGTTACAACAAAGGACATACAAATTCTGGGAAACCTATAGTATAATCAGAATCCTGCCCCACCCCATAATTCTGGGAATAAGTTGGTGGCACAAGTACTCCCACAGTTAAACCTAGAGGAGACGCTGGTTAAGTTACAATCCAAGGATCCGCCCCCTAGGTTGCCCTGAACTTCTTTACCACCAGAGGAGGGAGGCTGAAGTGAACGCGTTAATCTCACTGGAGCCACATTGGATGTCTCAGTGGTGTTCAACTCATTTGTCCATCTGTTTTAAAGGAATGACAGCCTCACCATCTCACAAAATTGATTATTTCCCTTTTTTAAGCTCAAAAAATAATGCGAAATTCCCATAGGGATGCCCAGTGTGCCCTCTAAACCCTAAGGCAAATAAGTTCCTGGATTTTTATATTAAAGAAATGTTTAAACGAGTGATAATAGTACTATCCAATTACCTGGTGGTGTCACCCATACTCTTAGTTCCTATGTTAAGCGGCTATCAAAAACCTTGCATAGATTATGGACAAGTAGATGTAATAACTAAGTCCAACCTATATCTCATCCCACTGACGAAACCCATTTTTCTTAAATAATTTTGGTGAGCCAAATTTTCTCTAAGTTGACCCTGGTCAACGCCTTAAATCAAGTTTTGGTGATCTCAGAGCAACAGCAGTACATGGCCTTCAATTAAGCTTGGGGGTGTTCATGTACAAAGTAATGCCCTTTGGTCTTAAAAATTTCTCAACAGTATCAGCAAACCATTGACAGCGCTATGGAAAATCTGATCAGAAAATTGTTTTTGTATATGGATGACATTCTAATATAATCAAAGTCTGATGATGAGTGCAAGGATAACGTGTTGAGGGTTCTTGAGGTCCTTGACAAGGTGAAATTTCTGCCTGAAGCCTTCAAAATGCATGTTCTATAAGGACTATATCCTTTCCTTGGGGAACATAGATTTTAAGAAAGGCACAGCCATATGTTTAGCCATACTGAAGGTAGTGAGGTAATGGAAGGCTCCTGCAGATAGAAATGAATTTAGAAGCTTCCTTGGGGTGGTAAATTTTCTTCAACGTTTTTCAAAGGACTTCTCTAAGGCTGCTGCCCCCTTGACCCAGCGGACGTGGCAGGTACAATTTCATTGGGGGGAAGATGAAGAGCGAGCCTTCTAAGCCATCAAGGAGAACTTCTTAACTGTGCCAGTACTTTCACACCCTGACGCCGACTGAACTTTCATAGTAAAAACGGATACCTCACCTTTGCAATTGGGGCTGTTTTGCTGCAGAAAAGGTATGATGGATTGATTATCCTATAAGCTACTTTAGTAGGAAAATGATGCCTGTTAAGATGAACTAACCTTTGTACAATAAAGTGCTTTTGGTGATTGTCACTGCCTTTGAGGAATGGCAGCACCATTTGCTGTAGTCTCAGCTTCCTTTTACATTCATTATGGATCACCGTGCCCTCAAATTTTATAAGAGCCTAAAAATGTATGAATTCACACCAAGTACATTAGAATCTGGAACTGGCTCATTACAACTTCAAGCTTGAGTAAAAGCTAGATGAGAGAAATTTTATCCTTGACCTCTTAAGCCGAGATACAAATATGGTGTTACCAAGGAGGAGTTGGATGCCTACAACATGGCAGCCATGCTATCTCTGAGCATGTTCACCAGAATGTAGATTTCACATTTAACATGGAAGATAAGATCTAAATTAACCAACAATGCTCAGAATATGGAACCATGCTTCTTGGAGTTCTAAAAAGGAAACAGATAAATACAAATACAAGAATTAACAGAAGGCCTAAGGCCTCATCCTCCACAAAGAACTTCCCTGAATTTTGAGCTGGTAACTCCAGATATAAGCAATAAGCACCTTGCCCTGACCACCCCTTGGTAGGACACCTGGGAGAAGAGAAAATGGTAAGATCATGTCCTGAAGCTACTTGTGGCCCAGCATTCCTAGTTCCATAATAGATACGTCGCAAAATGCATTACCTGCACCTGCTCCAAACACCCCAGGAAGAAACGCATGAGTAAATTGAAATCTCTCAAGATCATATACATTCCATGGACTTCACTGAATGTAAACTTTATCATGTGACTTCCAGAAATCATAGAGATTTGATGCTGTCATGGTGGAGGTAAACAGGCTGGCAAAGTATGTCAATTTATTCCCATGTACATCCAAGATTACGGCAAAGGGCATGGCTAAAAACGTTGTGAATAAAGTGTTTGCATGCCATGGTTTCCCTCTAGTAGATAGTGTGATATAGGGGCCGCAATTTATCTCACAATTCTGGAACAACCTGCTTGAGAACCTTTATATCAAACCATGCCAATCCTTGACTAACGCTCACAGTCAGATGGCCAAAAATTAAAAAGTTAACCTAATAGCAAATAGTACATATGTTGCTATATTACAACCTAACAAAAGCTCTGGTTTGACTGGTTGAAACTAGCCCAATTTTCTCACAATAACTTCAGCACTTTTTTTCTTTCCACTTGATATCACTTTTGAGCAAATTCAAAAATTACAGCAGGACTAAACAACTTGAAAAAAATTCCATACAGAAAGACCCCAATGTCCTCAGCCTGTCATGAAAATGGCAGAAGAAGTTTAGAACGTCCTGGAAGTCAGGATGTGTAAGCACCCAAAAAGCAAGCCAGAATGCCAGAGTCATTGCCACATGTATGACATTGTATGGAGCCAGGCATTGGGAAATGGTAAACCGTTGGTGTAGGGAATAGTAAACAGCAACCCAAGAACGAACCAAGTAGAGACATCCTGTAACGCACTGGCTCCTTCCAATGAGCCACAAATGAGTTGGGCAACAGAATCCATGTTACAGACCATAGGGCTGACAGGGCTCCTGATACTACTCTCCTTGTGCGCGCGCTACAAGATTGGACAAGCACCCCCTGGAAGACAGTTGCAAGAATACTTAAACCCAGCAACATGCCTTGACTCCAAGACAAGGTATAAAGGGAGGCAATAGCTCTCCCAAGCTCACTCTCAAAGTCCAATTCTTGTTGATTCAAGCCAAACATGGCTGCAGTTAGGCAATATCTTTAAAATAAACTCAAAGTATAAATATATGAATTTTAAGTTCTTTTATTTAATATTGGGCCAGGTTGATAGAAAACAGAACTGAGAAGCCTCCAGCTCCCAGTTCCTTCCCTATATACACATGCTACAAGCTAATATAAAATATAACACAAGCTTATGGTGCTAATCTAACTGATGCTTGGTGTAACCCTTACAGCAGGATCGCGGAATCCTCACTCAATGGTTCTGTGCCAGTTCTGATCCTCAACAGTTCCGCGCCAGTTCCATTTCGAATCCCAAACGAACCGCGAAACTTCCAAGCACCCATTCCATTCCATTCTTGATTCGAATCTGAATTGAATCTCGAAACTACCCATGTTACTCGAT
>JAKSZP010010065.1:0-24468 GCA_022478985.1 Massospora cicadina | reverse complement strand
AAAGAGCGCAGATAAGTCTGCGATTTATATTAAATAAAGGTCAAAATAAGGGGCGATAGCTCCAAACATATTTTATTTAATTTTATTATAAGTTGGCAATCCTTATATCGTCTGATTTGGTTTCTCAGTGGCTCATACCCTGTGCAAAACCAACTCGGTGGAATCAAGCCCACATGCTGAGAATTAACAGTCCTCTTTATTGGTGTGAGCTAGCAAAAGGGCACCTGAGGAGGGCCCATAGGGGGTTGATATGCACCATCCCCCCACTCTCGCCAGGGGGATACAGGTTTGCCCTGGGGAACGATCTCATCACACTGAGCAACCCAACCCCCTGGGGGACGATCTCATCACCCTGAACAGACTCTGAACACTGGGGGCCTAACGATTCAGCCTCCTGATCTGAGCTGGGGGCCAGCTGTATTATCAGCAGGGACTCCCTTTTGGGGAAGTCCACCAAGGATGCCCCTGGGAGGGAACACAAGGCAGCTAAACCAGGGGGACGCTTTCCTCTGGCCGCGCCCACTGGCAGGAGGAGGCACAGCACTAGGTGCCTCAGGAGTGGCGACAGGACACGCTGGATTGTGCCAGGGCCTGGCCTCAATTGCCTGAGCCACCAAAAATGCGATCTCCAAAGATCCAGGGAGGGGATCCCAAGCAGTATGGGCCACCGCACTGGGATCCAGGGCCACGCGGAAGGCAGAGACTGCAATTTCAATCGAAATGGGGACTGTGGGAGCCAGGACCACAAAGGCCTCAATCAAGGAGGCCAGGTCTGTGGCTACCTGTCCCAACGTAAACAAGCGGAGGAGGCGCGCTGGTCTTGACTCAGGGGCCTGGACCGCTGAGGTAACCAACGCCAACAAGGGGGTGGGGTTGCCCAGCTTGGCAGCAGAGCGGAGCACTCCCCTGACCCAACAGTGGGCATCCCCATCCATGGCGTTGAGGAGGGCCACGCTCTGCTGGGCATCAGAGGGGAGTGGCGACTTCCCCCCATCAGCAGTGAGACGCACCTGGATCTCTTCCAGGACGCCCAGGACTTGATCTGCCACCTCATCAGAGGGGACATGGGGAACCACCAACCCTGTTGCATTCACTAAAGGGGTAACACTCTCCGTTGGTGCCTGGCGGGCTGGGGACCAGTTCAGCTGAGCCTGGAGGCAAGCCCAGATAAAGGAGGCTACCGCCCAGCAGGAGAAGGCAAGGTCGCAAAGGGAAAGCACACTCAAAGTGAGGGCATAGGCCAGCGCATCGCCCATCCCAGCGAGGAGGGAAGAGAAGGCCAAAACTAGTGGCCAGTTCATTATGTCACAGATGTGGCTAAGAAGAACTAGACTGGGCTCCCAGTCAGGGTGCGCGAGCACACAGTGGAGGGCCCAGAATGCCAGAGACATAGCGGTCTGAGTGACTAAGTTGAGAGGGGATCTATGGGACACATGAGGAAAGCAAACATTCAATAACGTACCAAAGGCCCCCAAGGCAAACCAGATGGTTGCATTGGGGGCAACCGCGAGTCTTACAGGGGCAACCCCCAAGGGCGGGAGAGGCAGAAAGGATGACGACTCCTCCAGGGAACGCAGTTGCTGGCCTTCAGAACTTGAAGGAGAGGCAGGTGCACCAGCAGGAGGCGGCATAGAGACCACCACGTTGTTGGGAATGTGGGTAGAAGTGGAGGAAACCCCATAGGAGAGGCTGGAACTGAGTTTCCCCAAATGAGGACACTCAAGGTCCTGCTGGTGAGTGGGACCCACAGTGGCAGGGGTGGCAAATGGAGCCAAACCCCATGCGCGGTGGGCCAGGGACGCATTGAGTCTGCTCTCCCTGGGGAGCAGACTCGGCAGACTCGATGTCCAAATAAAGGGAATGGGCTCCATTTAACAAATGCGAAGGAACAAATGGAACAGAGGGCTCACCTTTGGGGCGGTCCAGATTATCATGTTGTCAATCCGCTACTGCGTGGCGGGATCATGAGACCAGATAATCCAGTCTGCAAACATTGGGAAAAGGATCTGGGCAATGGCACACTTTGTCAGATTGAACAATGGAATGGTGTTTAAATCTGTGTTAAAAATGGGCGAAGTCTGCGGCAAACTAAGAGGATACACAGATTTTTATTTCAACAAGGCTAAAAAGAATAAACTGACAACTGACCTCCGTGGGGCCAGTTGCTTTTTAAATGGTTATATAGGCATAGGGAGGAGTCGGGGGATTGGTTGTTTGGGGAATGGGGAGGTAATTTAGTTGCTAACTTGGAGGGGGGTGAAAGGCAGCTCCTGATTTGGCAGAAGCTTGGACATTTTTGCAAATTTTCCTAACTTCTTGTGACCAAGCCAAATTGATGCTGCCAATCTGGGTCCCAATAACTTGACTTGACAGATTCACATGGCTTGGGCATTTTGGATTTGTCTTGGAAAGCATGGATCCATGGATTGGGTTTGGTGCGATTCAGTCTGATCCCACAATTGGGCGGCTCACATGATCTGAACCTCCTGGAACTGCATTGGAACGTCAGACCCAATGATCCGAGCAATTTGCACCCAGGTTTTCAATCTGAGCCATGTTCCAATCTGGCTCCTGAACCCAGCTGGCCCAAACCGGCCCCCCAGTCTGGAAATTACTGGCTGGGCTCTGAAACTGGGAATTGCAATTTTCCCAATTTTCTCCCAAGGCTGGCCTGGGGAGTGGGTGGCCTCTGGCCCCCTCCAAGCCCCCTAACGTGAACCACCTCCCTGCAGACCCCCTCTATCAATCCTACCAGGATTGATGAGGAGGGAAGGGGTGGGAGTGGGGTGTCTTTGGGGAGAAAAGCTGTCACTGAGCGCTCATCTATCACATGGGCGAGGTCACCCAGTTGTGGCAGAGGGTCCACAGGAGCCTTAGGGCCCCTCTTCATCCAGAAAGGGTGCAGAACCTTATCCAGCTTCAAAGGCTGGTCCCAAGACTTACAGAACCAGTCACTTTAGTTTTTATATTTGATTGGGCCTATTAAAAATTAAGGAAAGTAATGAAGACTTTACTTTATTAAACCACAGTCTAATCATTGTAGTTAATGTTATTAAAGTATGGAAATTTACAGAATGTTGCACCTGTGTAGTAAGGTTGTCCACCACCACTACCAAGCATTTTTTAATCCTTGAAAAAAGCTTTCAGATTGGAATGGTACGCCAGTTTAATGCTGTAGTCCAGTTTACTCCTACTCAGGATCTGGCTCTCCACCTCACTTGTTTGAAGCCCATGTGAAGTAAAATTTTAGATTTATCTTTGTCTGCATCTGTTACTGCCTTTGCATAAAATATGGCTACTGCTTCTTATATTCTAGAAAGAAAAACCTTATCTTGGCATGTAAGTGTTCATATCAGCCAGGGTTGTATATTTCCACCCTTATAATGGCTACTTTGGTATTAGCTTTATTATCAAGACTGATGCAGAGCTTCCATCACAGATACCCCAAGTATATTAAGAGTCCCATAACCAACAAAGTGAACCTAGTTATTATTCAGATACAACATCAAGTTTAAGTGTTTGGGTTTGCCCTCATACCTTCCGTTGAAAGATCTCTAATTATAACTTATGGCAGGGTTGGAAGAGATATGGTACAATACCAGTGCTCCATTTTTTTATTCCCCATGGGTGAAAGTGCTGTACTGGACCAAAGGCTATGACCACAGTCACTCCTCATAATTCCAATATGGCACAGCTTCAGCCACTGTGGTAAGTTTTTCTAAAAGCCCCCAACTGTACCCTTTGAACATGGGTTGAGGGTGGCCAGGTAGTATGCCCAGAATGTCTGAAATTGGACCATTCAAGGGTGAATTGACTAAGCTTGACCAAGTGCGTGAAACAAAGATAGCTCCAATAGGTCAATTTCTGATTGCGTTGATGGAGATTTTTAAATGTGGTGGTAATTCTGGCACAAAAACCGCAGAAAACAAAAAAATTAAATCAAAATATAAGTAAATATTGGCACAGCTGGCTTTGGGGTTCACAGACCAAAGAAGGATGATGAGGAATCAAAGCGCAGTGTGCTCATCATGCAAGTCAAAATCAATAAGTCATCAGGGGCCAGAATTATTGGAGTCACATATTCCAATGGTAAATACCTGGCTTATCTTGGATGAAGTGGATGAGTTGGGGCACGGCGATCTAGTGGGTCAAAAGTGGTAGAATTATAGAACTATACAATCTATATTATGATTTAATATCGCATCCCCCAAAATATAAAAAAGTAGTTTCTAGTGTCAGCCATCAATTGGAAGAGGCTGCGGATGAGAAATCAGCGACCAGTTACACTAAGGGTTCATGTATATAATTATAAAAATAATTTTAGTGTTGGTTTACAGTCTGTTTGGTGTTTAGCTGGTAAACTTAATTGTTGAAATAAAGTCATGAGAGTGCCCAAGGTAACTTTTTTTAGCATTAGTGGTGCCCAAGCGCCCAAGGTAATTCTATGATCTCAGGAAGGAACCTTTACAGCAAAAAAATTATACAAAAAACTTTGATGATAATCTACCAGTCATAGATAAAAGCAATCAAGCTTCTTTTATATTCTTATATGACTTAAATAACTTTATGGAGAACCAAGCCCTTTTATAGCTGATGTCTGAGATAATTTGATGACCAACATTAGTGATTGCAATGACAACCAATCACTTTTTTATACACCAGGGAAACAAAGATAATTTGATCCTTACTAATAATGGTTAAACTCAGAACAATGCCGCCATTGATGTTAGAATGACTGGTACTCTTCTTTATACGATTTCCCTGTTCAAACACCATTATCCAACCTGAATATTCCCAAATTGGGTGGATGTCTTTATTGTTAAAGTGGCACGCTCACTCAAGGGGTGATGATGGAAAGGATTGATCCCCTAGAAACAAGTTATTTAATTAATCAAAGGGTGCATCACCAGAAAATTTGGAGAGTCTTTTATTGCATTACTAGGACTTTTTGACATGGCTCCAAGCCTATCAAGTCATGTTGAAGCCTTAGAAAATTTTTAGAAATGGCTATCAATATGCACATTAGAGCTCCTCTTACCTATTTTTATAATTGGTTTGACCAACCATTAGTTCATACTCTTATTTATGCATTCTTATATTAAACTAATCTTAGGTAAAGGGTTATATCAGTTCTTAATACTTGGCACAGTGTGAGGCTCATGTTCTTATATTTGGAGTTGTCACCTTATCAATTTTCTAGTTATTAAATCCCTAAACTCCCTGCCAACGCATTTCTTATTCACTTACTTTATAGTCCACCAGTGCTATGGCTTTAATCTGTTAATTGCTTCCCATTTTTATTCAGCATCAATATGCTATTTGGCCCCTGCATTGGCACAAAAATATTGGCAATTGGGTCCAATATAACTACTATAACCACCCGTCAATAAATTAAGTACATTTAGTAAAATTAAATTACTTTGGACTATTGATCTTATGTTGGAAGAGCCCTGAGGTCTATTCGCTAATCTTCTTGCCTAATTTGTAAAATGCCGGTGGTTTACCAATCTTAATTGCTGCTTAGTAACCTGAAATCCACTAATGAGAACTCTGGTAGAGAGCATATCTGAGTGAGCTTAACATCTGTAAGTGGGTCTATTTTCTCTTAGTATATAGTTCAAGTCTACTGTTAAGTTAATATAGCAAGCCTTGAACCAACTGGCAGTACCATATAATATGGGGCGTTCCTCTCTTTAACTAGTAAAACCTCTTATTCCTGATAATAAGGGTTTTCAGTTGGTACATTTTTACTAAGATTGCTGTCTTCAAACAGAGTATGTTGGTGTTTTCAAAACCTGGTAATTAGAAATTGACGCTGAAGCGCTGGTTTTTAACAGTGGTGCTCACTACAGAAGGCACATTCTCTACCCTATATTAAAACCAATTTTTACAAGTATAAGTAAGAATATTCCTTCAGCTACCCCAGCTTCAAATTATGGGCTCTAACGTGGCCTCTCTGATGGGCCAGATAAATTTGGTCCACCAACTCATCTTTATAGCAACAATATAGTTAGGCTTCTGGGCTCAGGTTTAGAAGATTTATTTACTCAGAATTTTTAAGTTTCCGCTCTTGTAGCTACTTTGGAGGACCTCCACTCCGTTTTGACGACTTTAAGAAGAAAACTTGAGTAATCCTGGTTGCTCCCTTATGGATTCTGAGGGGAAATTACCTCATTGTTAACTTTAGTCTACTTATAAGGACAGGAGATTACAGAGCTATAACACTCCTCACCGCTATCACTCAGAAGCTTTTAGTGGATGAACAACAGTTTATTGTGGAACGCCGTCATTTTACTAGGATTATTAATCAACTTTGTCACGAGTTCACTACTCTCTGGGCTGAATTGTTAGTCCATTCTTTATTGTCAAATGGTACAGCGGGTGAGGAGGCTTATGCTGAGTCTTCTATCCCAACTATGCCAGATATTTAAGACTGGTTGATGATTGCCCCTATGGCTGCTGTCTCTGGTAGTCAATTTAAATCG
Organism: Massospora cicadina; assembly: GCA_022478985.1. Classification (NCBI taxonomy): domain Eukaryota; kingdom Fungi; phylum Entomophthoromycota; class Entomophthoromycetes; order Entomophthorales; family Entomophthoraceae; genus Massospora; species Massospora cicadina. The sequence goes on along the minus strand of JAKSZP010010065.1, from coordinate 17,983 downwards.
TCTTGATTAACTTGCTCTTGCAGAATGAGGTACCAGTTACCATTTAATATAATAAATTTACCCAATTTTGATAAAATTTGAAATGTAACCAAATTTACTGCAATATTTGAGCTAAGTAAGAGTGGTTCCTATGAATCCATTAAATTGGCTATGTTAATGAATTTATTGGACTCAGTAAGCTAGGAATTGATAACGCCTAAATTACAAGAAGTTGGAATGATTTCTTTTGTTGCAAAAAAACTTTTGGTAAAGGAGTTTGGTGGTGTAGAGCGGATGACAATGCGGAAGACATTATTCCTTAACTTTTCTTTTTAAAAGGATGAGTCTGTTACAACTTTGCTGAGTGATTTTATTAGGAGTCTCAAGTTTATATGGAGACAAGGTGCTAAACAATTTTCTCATATCCCACGGCAGCACGCCTGCAAGCTCTATATAAAACTGTTTCAGGTTTTACTCCCTGTATTAATTGATTGGTTTATTTGAGGTAAGCTGACCAGGGGATGGACACTACCAAACTAAAATTAAAGCTAAAAACTATCATAACTAATTGGTTCAGACGAAAATGCTAAATGAGCGGATTGAGTGAAACAATTTGAACAAAACAACCAACCAGGTGGGCAGCGGAAACTGCTTATCCCTCCATGGTGGAAGGGGAGGGAGGATCAGAGGGCTCATCTTTGGCAGCAGCTTCCTCTTCCCAGAATAGGGTACATGTCAAGGCAGACAGTAAGGGCGTCAGGGCATTGGCGGCATGTGGTTCAATATTGCTAATGATTGGTATTTCATGGAAGTTGTCAGCTAGGAAAATGGCACTGATATATTCAGCTATAGTTTTTCAGCTTTAATGTGGGCGTCTGGGAGTTTAACAAACAAGGCAATATTGGTTTGGGTAATCTTAGCTTTTGGATTCCGTGCTACAGTTACCACATTCTGTATAGCGTCATTAACATTTTTATGTAATTGTTTCACAGTAATTTTACTCTTTTAAATAAGACTTTCAGGGATAACAGGAGGTGGAATTCTTCTGTGATCATCGCCAATAAATTTGGTGACAGCTTTATGAAGGGGATGACAATCTGGTGTTGCAGCTGCTTCGACTGCAAGCTGGTAATCTCTGCAAAATGATTCAGCATTTGGCTGAGGGGTATATAGTTGAGGGGGTAATTGGCATCCCATTCTGCATTAACAAACCAAACAATTTGCAGAAATGGTTCTTCAATGAGCTTAAATGCATCAATTTCAGCCAATAACTCCCATGGATTCTAGTTGAATTGTATTGGGGAATCGGCGTACAGTTTAGGTTTGCTTGATTTGTTGGAGGAAGTATGGGATTTAACTGGGGTCCAATCTGATGCTTGATTGGAGGAATCATGTGTGGAATTGGGGCGAGGGGAAGGCTGATTGTTGGCTGCAGGTGCAGCTGCAGCAACAGGCTTTGGGGGAGGGGGAGGTAGGATTGTACCCCATGCCAGAACTTGTACAGGGTGGGAGGCAGATTGGAGGTTAGCAGACGAGTAGTCCAATCCATCTGAAGTGGCTAAGGAGGGGCACTTGCGTTTCAAGTGGTCTAACTCAAACATGATGGATAGATTATCCGCCTGCCCTCGACGCAGGCCCAAAATGGATGGTTGGGTGCTGAAGGATTAACAGCGCGAGGGGGAATTGACACAGTAATTTTTCTAAATTCAGGGCTAATTGTGGCATATGCCCGAGGCCCATCGAGTCTTGTGGCACCATTTGGGACCACAAATTCTAAGATGGGCTTGGAGCCATAGGCTTCCAAACCATCCATCAGCTCCTGGTGGAGCACTGCAGGGGGAGGTGGGTGGGCAAACCAGCAATCTGGACCACCAAAGTGGTGTCTGCTGGGAGCTGGGTCTGAGTTGTGGGAAGAGGGGTGCCCTGGAATACCAGGGGCACAGTTGCTGCAGTGGCAGCGTCAGCTTTTCAAGTGAAGCTGAGGTTGAAATACCCCTTGTAGGGGCAGAAATCTTTAAATCTGGCGGGTGTCATCACCACCTGTGCCATTTCAATAATGGCTTGGTCATGGTATGGGAATAGTTTCCCATATTTGACCCTTAGGCCATAGCGCATGTTGCTCTGGGGGAGCACCAGGGGGCAGCGAGATACCGCTTGGGTACAAGCAAGGTGGGCGTCAAGATCCTTGGGAGGAATGAATCATCCCATGGGTTTGGAATCACTGGGTGAGCCAAACCGAGCACATTTTCCTGTTAGATGGAAAATGGTGGAGGGAGTTTCACTGCTACCCCACACTGGAGCAGCTGGTGGAGTATTTGAGGACATTGGAGCGAAACTACAATGGGCAATTAAGATTTACTTTTTATTAATTCATGTAATTTTCTCAGAAAGTTATTCTGAGCAGAAAGAGAGTTTTACCTGTATTAATTGAGGAGAATGATATTAACCATATGGTATGTTATTTCCATCACTGCACCATATTATTTGAGGGGCCTAATCCAAGTCCTCAAGAGCTTTGTAACCATTCTGATAAGGTCATCACCTCAAAAAAAGAATTAGTTCAGCCTTACAGCATATGCTCCCTTAGGCCTGGGATTGCTCATGTTAATTATAATCTATGTAAAAACATGAGGCATTATGTTAATTTAAATTTAAATTTATTGCGGGGAAGGCTGACCATGGGATGGACACTTCCGAATATGACTCAGACGAGGCAAAACTTATTACCAGGGGAGGCACCCCAGAGAAGCGATGCTATCTCTTGTTGCCAGCGGGAACGCCACTTATGGGAAGGGGAGGGAACGTGTGTAGGGGACGTATCCACTATTGAGCACGTGTGGAGGAAGGGGTCTGATTTGATGAACCAGACTGGGAACCAGGAGGAGACCAGCTGTCAGCGACGCGGTGGAAGATATCCAAACATCCACGCTTGAAAGTGATCCACCAAATGAGACCGGAATCTGTGGACAGCTTCAGGGAGGGTGGGGATGGATCCAGCGATGGCTTCCAAGACAATCGTGTGGATAGTCCACATGGCGATTGCAACCACCAGAGCATGGAGGGAGGGTGGGAGGGGGAGGCCATTGATGAAGCAAACATATCTCTTGACAGACTGAAGGGATGTGTTTGATCCTGGCCTAGCAGACGTTGGACTTCGCGCCATATTACTTTAGAGGTGGGGCACTTCTCCAGGCGGTGAAACAGCGTTCCATACTGGCCACACACGACACAGGATGAGTGTAAAGCATTAGAGCGCTCAGCTGTACGATACACCTGCCTCAGGCAGCGCCACACATGGGAGCGGACTTGAGGCTGCAACAGAGGATGGTGTGCGTATTTCCAGATAGTCTTTTGGGTCTCAGTAGAATAAGGGATGTCCATCATGTCCAGGTAGTCCACCCTGGATAGGACTTGGGGTCGAATGGGGATCACGCCATCATGGATGGGTAGCCCCTGTACCTCTTGTGTGAACTGAGGAGAGGGGCGGCCTCTTTGGGTTGTATGTCCACTAATACGAATTCTCCACTCTGCGCTTCGCATGGAGAGTAGGATTCGTTTGTAGTGGGTTTTGGTTCCGTGAGGACCTGAGGCTGATGTGTGTGATGCGAGGTATTTCATCAGGGAGTGGGGGTTTGATGGATTGTTGAGGCCCAAGGCTCAGGAGAAGTTGGAGCGGGCCACGCGGGACCAGTGTTGGGATGGGAGTGTAGGAGCAGTGATGGCCGCAATCCAGGTGCCCAGGATCTTGGCGGCATGGGCTTTGAAGTCAAGTAGGCCCATGCCACCATGATGATGAGGGCCAAACATGACCTCTAGCCATACAGGTGGAGGGCGGCCTGACCAAAGCCAGCCTTGTAGCAAAGCATACAGGGATTTGAAGAAGCTTGGGGAGAAGGGGATGGCGTGGGCTCTGAACCAGACTTTGGATAGGAGCATAGAGTTGGCAAGAACAACCCTGCCAGTGAGGGTAGTAGGGTGGGCTCTGAGAGAGGCTATTCGCTTCGTCACGTTGTCCAGTATATGGCACTCCATTACTGCTGACGCGTATCCACCTGCCTCCAACCACACGCCCAGATGTCGTATCAGTCCTATGGTAGGTCGTGGCACAAGGGGAGCACCAGTGGAGCGGTGTGTTTTGAGTTAGTAAGGCGTGGACGTGGGCGAGCAGATGGGCCGGGTTGGGAACTACTTGCTGGGGCCCAGCAGTTCTGAAACTGACCAAGGAGGATGATTTCAGTTTTGGAGGCGTTCAGTGCCGCGTTGCTTACCCGGGAATATTCCTGGATGAGGGCTTCAAGCGCGCGTGCATCTTTGTTATTAGACACCCCCACCACACAATCATCTGCAAATGCCATCATCTTGACTGGGGTTTGGCCTGGCACATGGACCCCAGTGAGTTGGGCATTCACATTTCGCAGTAGTGGGTCAAGGCTGAAGTTGTATAAGAGTGGGCTCAGGGGGTCCCCTTGTCGCAGGCACCTTTGAGGGCGGACTATTTCCATTAGGAAACCTGGGCCGCGCACTGCCATTGTTGCAGATTCCGTGAGCAGCATCACCCAGTTAATGAAGCGGGGAGGTAGGCGGAATTTTTGGAGGCAGGCCCTAAGGTATTCCCAGTTTACTCTATCATAGGCCTTTTGTTGGTCCAAGAATACAAGTGCCCCAGAGGCTGTGGACTGACACACATTAGCCACAGAGTGCACGTTATCCCAAATTGACCTTCTGGGGATGAAACCGAATTGTTCTGGGGAGATGGTGGCAGATGCTACAGTCCCTAAACGGTTAGCCATGATTTTTGTTAAAATTTTGGTGTCTGTGTTTGTCAGAGAAATGGGGCGCCAGTTGGCTAAGTCTAGCCTATCCCCTTTCTTGAAGAGTGTGACCATAAAGGCCTCATGTCCTCCTGGTAGGAGGCGCATTTCCAACAGGCTTTGGTTGAGTGAGGCTAGCAGCAATGGGGATATATATTTAAAATATTTTTTGTAGAACTCATATGGAATTCCATCTGGGCCTGGGCATTTTCAGTTTGGCACACCGCGAATGGTAGTCCATAATTTGTTCAGAGTAATTAAATTCATTATTTCCAGGTATCGGAAAATGGTGCAGATATGAGCTCTGTCGAGAAATTCTGCCATTTCGGCCAGCTGAATTGGTTTGGCTCAGTATAACTTGGAGTAATATCTTTGCATTTCAATTGCCACTTCGGCCAGTGTGTCCACAATAGAATTATCCGATCTTCACACCTGTGTGCAGGCCACGCTCTGGCATGGTGCAAAAAATTTTTTGAAGAAGTATGCGGTGCACTTGTCGCCTTTAGTGATGCATGTGGCCCTGTATTGGACACAAACCCAATGTTTGTGTTGCCTTTCAAGTGCGTTGAGGTGGGCGGCTGCCTCCACCCACTTCTGTCCCCATGCAGGGCTATATCCTGAGGCTGGAATGTTGGACTCCAAATGGGCCAATTCTGCCAGCGCCTGCGATATAACTGCCAATGTGGCTCGTGAGCATCTGGATGAGAGATGGCGATATTGGTGGATGGTGTCCTCTTTGAAAGTTGCCCATGTAGAAATGGGGTCCACACAAAACAGTGCAACAAACGATTTTGCCAAAGTTGCCTCTTCCACCCATGTGGAAAATCCTGGTGACGCGAGCTCTGGGGGGCGGATTTTGCACCAATGTGGGGCCTTTGCAACTGTGACAGGTAAGTGGTATGTTATCGAGACCAGTTGGTGGTCAGAGAATTCCATTTTCGTTGTTTTGAAGTGGGAGATGTGGGGTTGGAATTTTGCCGGCACTAGAATAAGGTCGATGCGGGTCATGGACCTTAATTGGCTGTTGTGGATGTGGGGACGCATCATGTTTTTGAGCAGTGGGGCATGTCACGGCAGTGCATCCATTAACCCAAGGGTGGCTTTTAGAACGCGTAGTTCTACATGACCCTGTGGGATGTGGGGTGAGGGCGGCCACCGGTCCGTTGGTGAGATTAGCCAACAGTTCATGTCGCCAATTAGGAAAGAATTGGGGGGTAGTGGGAGGGATTTGACTGACAAGAAAAATTCCTGATGCTCTTGTGCACCGTTTGGGGCATAAATGTTGATGATTGTGTGTGCAACATCAGCCCATGAGAAGGTGACAACAAGCACTCAGCCATTTAGGAATGTTTCTGAAGATGTAAATTTGAAAAAATTGTTTTTCCAAATTAGCACCCCACAGTGCTTCGACCAAAAGGATAGGGATGGTAGGAGCATTGTTTTCCAAGCTTCCTCGGAACCTCGTGGACAGTGGGACTCCTGGATGGCCAGGATATCCACGGGTAAATTGTTTTGTAAAAAACTCAGTTTCCTAGCCTGGGACAGGGAGGCCTTGAGTCCAGCGATATTCAGCATCCCTAGAGTGAAGGTTTCCCCCATCGCACCTTAGGTGTGAGGGGGAGGGCCCCCAGGCCCACCAGCCTCTTCCAGGTCCCCACGGGCTTTCACAGCAGCGTGGGTATTAGCAGCAACGCTATCGGGGTTTTTGTTAATTTTTGTGGAAAGAGTCGCATTGGCTTTGGCCTTCACTTTTTGTTTTCCCGACGTCGGACGAATTTTTTGCGGTGCGGATAAGTTTGGTGCACCGTCGAGTGGGGCAAAAAAATTTTTTTTGGTTGGGATAGGTCCCAAGTCAGTTTTGACTGGGGCTTGGGTGCAGCGATTGGGTGAGATCAAATCTCCCATCGGATCCTCAGATTGAGTGGCCCATTCAGCTTGGGTCTCCCAATCTGATTGGGTGATGGATTCCCAAGTTGCTTCCACCGCGAAGGTCTCCATGTCCTCCTGGCGTTGTGAGTGTGGGATGGTGGTGGTGGCCTTGGCCGCTTCCTTGGCCGCAGTCCTATGGGCCTGCTTGGCCTTCTTCCACTCCTGCAGGGAGATGGGCTTTACCAATAGGTAGCAGCCTTGTGCTCCCCATGGGAAAGCCTCCTTGGTGCTTGCGGTTGGTTCATAGTGCACCTCCCCGCTGGCCATGGCCACCGAGGGGTGCTCTTGGAATGTGACGCCCTCTTTGATGGGGCATGCGTGCACCTTATGGCCGAACGCATCACAGTGGGTGCAAATGGGGGGCGCGCTGTCCACAGTTACCCAGAATGGGTGGGTGGTGTGCCCTGCGATATCAATAAAGGTGGAGTGCGGGATCTGGGTTAGGTCCTTCGCAATCTCCTCGGTTGGGGTCAGAACTGCGATGGCTTTGCCGGTGCACAGGTGTGGCATCAGCGTGAAACGTTGCATTTCAAAAGATTGTATTTCGCCATATATGGCGAGACCATCTTTCAGGTGTTGCTCCAAAATGTCACGTTTTACCGTAGTAGGCAAAAAGTCAAACGTGAGGAAAATTTGGTTTGATTTTGTCCATCTGGTGCATTTAGTTTTGACGACCTGTTGCCCTTTGGGGAGGTCGACCACTATGCGCACTGCTGCAGCCTCATCTGCTGCTATTTTGTTTTTTTAAACCTAGGTCCAGCCAACCACATGACATGGAGTGAGGTGCCACGTACACCATGGTCGGGAAAATTTTGTGTACATCTTCACAAAATTTTTCCCATAGGGCCGTTTTTTTGGATGTCCAGATACACACAGACTCCGAATTCCACCAACAAAAGTGGCTGGGAATGTGGCGTGTTGATGTACTGGTTGCATCGTGCTTGCCATGTGAGTATCTCTGGGGAAATTGTGACCGCCAGTTTTTTTAGATTTTTTTCTATTCCACCAGATTCTCTGGGGCGTTTTTGAATGTTAGAGGCTGCGGGCCTTCCGCCTGCTCCTCTTGCCTTGCTTGCCCAACTGCTCCCAGACATGGGCGCAGACTAATCCCCTCTATGAGATTATCAAACTAGATTTAGTCTTGAATTGAATGGGTTGCAAAAGTATTTGCAATGAGAAAGAAAAGTTTTGCTAATTTGTGGAACCCCATTCCATTAAATCTTGCTCCAGCGAGGACGCCCTAACTTCAGAATTACACCAAGTAATTGCGGACAATGTGGAGTGGTTACCACCCATTCAGTAAATGAGCGAAAAGATGAGTTGGTTCTGATAGTAGTATTGAAGTCATATGTTTAACAGTTAGAACAGCACGAGCTCCCTGTCACCTCAGGTGGTATCCCTAAGCTGGACACAGTCCAGGTAGCCATACCTTTTGGTACTTCTGAAGAAATAAGTCCACTTTTATGTGCCTACCTACAAATAATATTTAGGAAAAACAGATGCCATGGATATTAACGCATTTAACGCCGCTGATGCATTCTGCAGCTTAATGCATGTACATAGATATTACTGTTGATAAGCTCAAAGTAAGAGTCACTGTGGATAGTGGAACATCTTTTAACGGTGTGTTCACTAAACTGGCGAAGAACCTTGGTTTTGCGCCGGATACTAACCATTGCATAAGTTAAAGTATGGCGGGGCCCAAGTTGATCACCTCATTTGATGCATATAGTGCATTGCCTCTGAAGCTTAATTCTTTAGCTTTATCAGCTCCAGCTATAATTATACTTAGTCTAGGTTATGACTTACTCGTTGGAACCTCTATGAGGACTTAAGGAGTTAAGACTGATTTTGAGGGAAAACCTTTGGAGATATTAGGACAATTTATTTTGGTTTACAACAATTGGAAATACAATGGCTCTGCACCTCATAAACAGGAGGTTGTTAAATTTGCATATAAGATTGGTATAGTGCCTATAGGGTATCAATGGCATGGCGCACTCAATGGTTGCCTACTCAAGTTAAGGGAACTAAGATTGATAAGCTGAGGGATAATTGTAATTTAATTATTCCAAAGGGGCATTAACTTATAAGGACGGAAATTAAGTTGGACTTTTCCCAAGGGTTATATGGCAAAATATTTGCGGGATTTTGTCACTATAATTTTGAACCTGCCACCACGCCTGGGATTATTCTTCTTGATCATGGAGAATTCAGGTTTTACTAACCAATCTATATCCACGCTATATTCAAATAAAGCAACACCAAATCGTAGCTTTTGTACACATTCTACCAGTGGATGAAGCAGAAAATATTCACGAATTTGGTACCTTTGATGAACTGAGCCTGACTGGTGATGCTGATACCTTTTGTTTGTGCTTTGGTACCTCAGGAATGCCTAGATTGGTTAACCAAGAAGGAGAAAGACCAATTTTAGCCCTTTTCGACAATTCTAGTGTTTTTTTTGCAAAGGACAACTTTGATTTGGGTTTTGAAAGTGATATGTTGCACCAAATTGACACTGGAAATTATCTGCTATTCGTTTTATCTATCAAGCACTCAAAGGTGGTGGATAAAGTCATTAACGCTGAAATTAACCAGCTAGTATGGCATGGGATGCCTTGTGCCCTCCAAGAATCCATGAGCCTCCCCGGTTTTGACTACAAAAAAGAAGAAAACTTCTAAATATGTGGTAATAGATTACCAGAAGCTTAACAATATTACTAAAAAGAATCCTTATCCTTTACCACGGATCAATGATGCACGGAATTGCTTGGGCGGCGCTCAATATTTTTCATCCAGGGATTTAAATTTTTGGCTACTGGAAGATTGAGCTGCCTAATGAGAGGAAAGGAAAGTGCGCGATGATAACTGCCCAGGGTCTGTATCAACACTTGCAGATTGTTGGAAATCAGACTATTATTATACTCAATAGTGCGTTTTACACCTAAATTTCAACAATATTTCCGCAGGAGAAGTAATACTCTCAACTGATGAAATAAATATCACAAGGTATTATATATCACCTAAATTAAAAATGAAAACCTTTAAGATTACTAGAAAGTTGGGTTTTTATAATAACGAATAGTGGCGGTGAGGGAGTAAAAAGTGAACACTTTTGATATCTCTCCACTTAGTATTTTAAATTAGATTGAGGCTCAAAGTGAGATAGGCGCGAAATTTGGATTATGCTAGGAATAGCTAAATTAGGGTTTATTTAAATTTCGACCTATTGAAGCTCTTGATGCATGCCTTACTTCAACAGAATGTTTGATAAAGAGTTGATTGAGGTATGATGAAACCATGAGGCATGGATTTAATGTATTTAACCCAATCAGAGTGGGGGAAAATATTTAACCTTGAGGGACTCTCTCCACGCCTATAAAAGGGGGTCTCTACTTAGGTGTTGGAACTAAACTGTAGAGTGGTGGGGAGGAATCCCAGCTTGACTTCCTGCATTCTGCCATGTGCTCAACATAACCCAACTACTGATATCTGAACTATTTGGCTGAGGAGTGTTAATAGAATGAGTTCCCTGATTTTAGGAGTTCCGCTGAGAATCAGACAGGGTCTTTTGGCCAATATTAGCCTCATTGACCTCTGAAACATTCTTTGCACAATATTAGACCGGTAGTTATATGACGTTACCCCCTTCAAGGGTGGTAGGGGGAGAATAGGGGCACAGGAACTGGCCATTGACCCAGTTGACAGTAGCTTTAGAAGCAAGGGATTTGATGGAGTACTCACCCCTCGCTTATACATGACTATGAAAGGTCCTTCACAAAATAGACCAAAACTTTACAATTCTAAAAGTGATTTGATTGTGATAATATAATGACAAGTAGGATACTTGGAAGGAAGGAAGAGGGTGCTGGAGCTCATTAGCTTCTTGACTCTCTTTAGTGACAGTCTTTGCATATTGGTCATAGCCTCTGCTTTATAATTGAATGAGATTCTGGGACAGCTTTTTCAAAGCTTTCTCAGCCAGACCTAGCAAAGAAAATATCTTTGGCTAACAAGGCTGGCACCCCATGTTTTTGATCATAAAGCACTTGGAAAGGATCTATTTTGATGATCTGATGGTAACTGATACTGTAGGCCATGAAGGAACTAGGTAAGTTCAGATTAAAGTGTAGAGGATCTGAATTGGTCATCTTTTGTAGGATGGAGACCATGGTCCCATTAACTCTTATAGTACCGTTAGTAGATGTGTTATAAGGGGATGAAAATAGCTGCTGGGACCCATTAAAGTATCTAGAAGCTTAAACACTCTTGAAGTGAAGTCCTTCCATATTGTTAGAGAGAAGGACTTGAGGACACCAATGGCGGTTGAAAATATTCCAGTGGAGAAAATTGGCGGTAGCTTTAGCAGTTTGGGAAGGGAGAGCCGCAGCTTCAACCCATTCTGTAAACTTATAAATACACCAGGGTTTATCAAGCTTTTCCCAGTCGTCTGGGGTAGAGGGCCAACCACATATAGACTTAATGTGTGAAAAGGTTGTTGAGGGGTGGTAGGTTGATATTGATACTTGATCTTGAAGCTGAACTGCTTTTTATAAATTAGGAAGGCATCTAAGACTTCAATTAAGATCTCCATGATGCCCTCCCAGTAGCAACGTTATTTAATACATTCATAGGTTTTTCATACTCTCCTATGCCCTAGGATAGTTTGAGACTCCAGAATCACAGGTAATCACTCTAACGGCCAAATATAGGGCGACCAGTTCACTCCTACTTCCTTGTATAACTTCCCACTATCCACCTTTGTATTGTAGAAGTGCCAAGCTAGATCTTTTGCAAAGGTTCTTCCTCATCAGCCCACGCGTCAGGAGTAATTAAAAGGTCATGTAACATCTCAGTTTCACTATTGTCCAGGTGAAGGAAGGCAGCCGCATCAACCCATCAATGTTCATATGGTGAGTTCTTACCCAATGCCCAATTAACATATATAATGCTGGAGCTTCAAAGCCCAGAGAGCCAACCATCCCATAGGATCTTTAATATTCTACAACCACTTCAAGGAGGCGTAGTTAGTAACTACTTCGAATGAAGTCTCATATAAGAAAGGCTGATAGTTTTTAACAGCGAAAAGGACAGCGAGGCACTTCTTCTCAGTAACACTGTAGCTTTTCTCAGCCTTCAAGAGCTTTTTGCTGAAATAAGACACAGGATGATTGATCCTATGCTCATCCAATTGAGCTAAGATAACTCCAACAGTGTAATCAGCGCATCTGTGAACAACATGAAGGGCTTGCCATTGTTAGGGTGGCGGAGGATTGGCCTTTTTGCAATAGCCCCTTCAGGGTCTCAAAAGCGGTCTTTGGTTCAGCACCATAATGGAAGGGGGTGTTCTTAGCCAAGAGGTGGACAAGGGGCTCGCTGAGCTGGGCAAACTTGGGGATAGATTGATGATAATACTTTTCATACCCAAGAATACCTGGATTTCGCGCATGGTTTTGGAGCAGGCATTTTGGATATAGCTGCGACCTTATCTTATAGAGGCTGAATCACATCTTGTGAGATGGCATGCCCAATGAAATCCAGCTTCTTCTGGAAGAAATTACACTTGGAGGGCTTTATTTTGATGTTAGATTCCCGCAAGCGTTGAAACACTTCCTTTAGGTGCATGAGGTGCTCTTTGAAGGTCTTGGAGGAAACTGAGATGTAATAAAGTTAGACAATTGCACAGGTTAGCATAAGATCCTGGAGAATGTGATTCATAGCCCGCTGAAAAGTTGAAGGCGCTTTTCACAACCCCTGAGGTAGCTGAGTGGGTTGTAAAAGACCCTCTCTGAAAATAAGGCAAATTTCTCCTGATCCTGTGGAGAAAGGTCCATTTGCCAGTACCCACTAGACAAGTCTATAGCGGAAAGAATTTAGACCCAGAGAGTTGGGCTAGAGAGTCATCAATACGTCGGATAGGGTAACTATCCTTCTTTGTGAGGTTGTTAATTTGTGATAGTCCATCACTACCCAATGAACACCATTTTTTTTCTTTATCAGTAAGAGGGGATGACCAAGGGCTTTGTGAGGGCACCAGCAACCCAGCGTCCAGAAGCCGTTTGAGCTCCGTCTCATCTGTAGCTCCTCAACCTTTGACTTGTTATAGGGTTTTGATCATATAGGGCGAGCATCCCCCAACATCAATGGTATGAGTCAAATTCTTCATATGTTCATAGTCAGTATCAGATTTGGAGAAGATGTCATTATAGGACTCCAGTAAAGAAGGAAATTATTCAAGCTCTGCGGGGGTTAGATTATCAGAGATATGAACAGTGGGCAGAGTACATAACGATTTATCAGCAGGTAGGCCCATATCCACCATAGACCCAATACAGTGAACTTTATGACGTCCTCAATGGGTATTAGCAGGCCTTTTCTGATCTCCAGATGCTTCTTGACAACCGTGTCATTCTTGGTGAGATTCCCCAGCAGGAGATTAATTGGTCACTGATAGGCTGTTTCTAGCATGCCTGGAGATACTCTGGGCTCAAGAGGGCTAACTCCGTCAATGCTGATTAGATGTAATAAGCAATTGTGTGGATTTGTAAGATAATTTTAGTGTCAGCTACCCTTTGTTCACACTCCTTGATTACTACCTCATTAGACGCATATAAAGGGATACATATAGGGCGTTTAATGATGCTTTTGTGTATTTCATCGGGCCGTTGTGTAGTGCAGGGACAAGGTGGAAGGGGTAATTAACTTTGCAGGCGTATTCCTTTTCATTAAGTTCACTGTTGGTTATAATAAAGGTTTTCGTAGTTAAGAGGAAAGATAGCCCTGCTTCAATTTTAATGGTCCCTTCATACTTGATCATAAAAAGTATACCAAGTAGTAAAACATAGGTATTGTTAGCCAGGGTCACTACGGGGGCCAACAAGATAAGCATCCTGAAATGGACGGGCAAGGAAGAGTAAGCATAAATAGTGCAAGTGCTGGAGGTACTGGCAGTACCAAACTATTGAGTGTAGTTGAGATCAGGGGCTAGCTTAATTTTTTTCATGGGTTCGGATGACACAACGTTTTCAGGGGATCCAGAGTCCAGGATAGCCATGACCTTTACTCTGTTGATGACGACATCAACTTTTGTTAAGGTAATACACAAGTTGGTGGAAAGAGCTAGGACCTCCTTTAGCCGGAGAGTGGAAGCTAGTCTTTTGGCAGTTTCAGGGTACTTTTCCTATAGACTGCAGGGTGTGAACACGCTGGGTGGATCAGATCAGCGTAGAAAAGAGCTGAACAGCGTCACTTGCAGTGTCAATAACTTCAAAACCCCTTAGCACTTGACAGAGATAAGTTTTGTGGGTATCCTAGCCATGTCCACTATTTCCAGGTTCAACCTATCAGGTACCTTCACTTCACTATGAGTTCATTAAAACGTCATAAGAAGTTTAGACTGGCCTGCCAGTCAGGATGCGTAAGCACCCAAAAAGCAAGCCAGAATGCCGGTGGCATTGCTGCTTGAATGACATTGTATGGTGCGGGAAATTGGGCTACAATGGCTTTCTGATGTAAAATGAGCGTAAAAGAAACTGTTAATGAACCAAACAGATACAACCCCAGACCCTGCGGGTCTTACTGCAGGGGGTTGGATTATTAGATTTACTACTTTGGGATCTTCAGTGGAAGGGTTCATCACCAAAGCAGAGACAAGGGGGCAGATCCTTGCTTGAAGTGAGATATGTGAGGCCACAGAATTCTGATATCCTGATAGCGGATAGCTTCCATAACGGGATTAAATTCCCAGAAATTTCTTGCACAAAGATTACAGTTGACTATGGTGGGAGCGATGGTGATAATCAAAACTGGTATAGCCCATCCAGTGTAGGGGCTGATGGGACACCAAGTTAGTGCCATCAGGACTTCAGCAAGAAGAATTAGCGTAATATAAAAAATTTGGGTACTAACGGGAATTTTATTGGAAAGTAAAGTAAAGAAAATTGACCAACAATTTTCTCATTGCGATGCAACTGATTAAATAGTGTTCAATTTGGTAGTAAGTCTAAGCAGAATTTGGGGTTATCAAATTTGACCCAACCTGGCGAATTTTTGGGGGAGGAGGGGAATAATTTTAATTTGAACTGACATCAAAGGATTCATCAGCAGGCTGAGTCACTATCAGTTTGACCGCAAACACCTGAACTGAGGATCTACTGTGTTATTGTTGGTTAGTGCGACGTTGTCTGGCCTGAATGGCAGCAGGAATCCCCCAAGGCCACTCCACATAGGGGCGGTCCCAATGGGTTGGAAACGGGTTTGGGATGGCCAACCCACCCATGCCCGGTCACTGGGGCATTTGTTTGGCCAAATGAGTTATGTCAGGCACCAGCCCAATTCTTAAAATAGGAGTTTTGAATTATCAGCAATAGCCCCTGATGGTGATATCTTCTCAACAGGGATTTCCCCAACTATTTCGAGGGAAGTTTGATATCAGTGATTATACTGCTTGATTGCTTGATGCCATTGGTGATTTTGGCTAAAAATTGATATTTTTCCCTTTTTGACTAATGGTTTTCCACACATAAGGCTTTATTTCCATTGATTTTGGACATTTCGTCTTTGATTCTGAGGATTTGATGCCATTGGTCTTATAAAGTCCCTCCTGCTTGTTGGGAAGGCGGTTACCAATAATTTCACTGCAGATTTACTCAATTTCGGCAGACAAGTTCAGCTGAGGCAAGTGTGTGAACTGAGTGAGGAATCTTCAGAGGGAGCGCTGTTACCCAGCGCTCGTCTACCATGTGGGTGAGGTTGCCCTGGGTGATGAGGGGTACAGCCGCCCTCATTAGACCCTTTTTATTTGTTATTGGGAAAATCGCCTGATTCACGCAAAGGGGACGTTCCCCTGGACTTACAGTGAGCTCCTAAGACATAGTAACTGGCATCTTCACAACCCTCTTTAGATTTGTCATCAAGGGGTTATCAATGCACATCAAGGATCCCATAGAATGTAAGGTAAGTTCAGGGCTTCCCTTATTGCAGGATTGGCCCTGGGGTTTCTCATCCACCTTTTAATCTTTTTAGGAGGCGTTGATATTGTAATGGCTCTGAATTTAGCCTTTGTAGTAACAGGTTTGGGCTGCCCCATGGCCTCAAGTTTTTACAGGGGCCAACCAGAGGAGAGGAAAAAGAAAATAGAGACAGAGGCTTGGTAGGGTGTGACAATTTATCCACCTTAGAAGACCACTCTGAAGAAGGAGGAGGGAAAAACAAAGTAATAACTGCTTTTGATGGCAGAGCTTTTAAAAATGATGTGGGAGGGGAGCGCTACCCTATCACAGCCAGTATTCCATGGATATCCTCACATGGTGGAGGAGCATATTGGTGTGGCAGCTCCACGGGAGAAGGTTCCCAGAGGGAGACAGCCATAGAAGAGGCTAAACGGGTTGTAGTAGATTCTTACCTCAAGGCTCTTGGAATAAGGTCAGGATCATATATGTCAGCCACTGCTAGCAAGCCTCCTTCATATCTCATAAATTCCAAAAATAGCGGTATACTGATGAGATATGCATCACCAAAGTGGGATAAGGCGTCAGACCAGCCAAAATAGCAGCAATAGCGTCACTGAGAGGTACATTTTTGCAAGCAACAAAAGTTGAGCTTCACTATGAAATCGCTCAACAAAAGAGGCATTTATTCCCCATTTTGCAGATTAAGGCAAATAAGAGCCTGTTTTAGCCTTTGAAAACTTTTCATGAGGCCAAATTCTTCAATAAGCGCTTTCTTAACCTCCGCCCAGGTGCTGAGGGTGGCCATGTTTGGAACCATTATTTCTTGAGCCATACGTCTCAAGCAAAATAAGATGTTTGGATTTCTAATGGTCAGTTTCTTCTTCCATGGCAGATTCATAAACGAAAAGGAGGAGGCAAAACTGCCCTCACCAGGTGTGAACTTTTTCCAGAGAGGGGTTTTTAATAATAGGGAACGCCTGTCAGATTCTGGTGGTTGACCCAAAATTAAACCCTTTGACAACCAACAGATCAGGCCAATTATATTCCCAATGCTCAAGCTAATACTCTAATTCTCAACTTAAAGCCTAAAGCAATAACATGGCTTGAACCGATTCTATCAATGATAATTCAATCTGAATATTCTAACAAAAGCTTTGGCCAAATACACTTGCAGATTATGGTCAATTAACACTGCACCAAAGCTCGGCAATTTGTCCTGACTATCAGAACAATATCAAAGATTCAGCATAAGAAATTATTTGGGATTGACACGAAGATAACGTCTAAAAGTCCCATGGACACATAGATGAACGTAACGTAATCAATTTCCTGCCCTAGGGAAATTTATATGTTGATCCTTGTAAACAGCATGATGGCACTTGCACATGGACCACCCAAATGGGAGTATCTAGTGCTATCTAGAGAGTGGCCTGCCAATATCCCAATTAAGGGTGCATCATTTACTACAACCAATGCCAAAATTTCACAGAAGATGTATTTCATCAGCATTATGATGAAACTCAAATTGAGAGAATCCTAGGACAATTTTGCACGTTCTTATGGCATTTCTTGTCCCTGAAATCCTCCAATTTTTAGAGTATTTTGCCACCAATAAACCTAGCAATAGGTCATAATTATATCAGTTAAAGGGCCAAACTGAGGTGGAATAATAAAAATATTGCAATTTTGTGCTCAAATGTGGCCAGGAGTTGCCCTAGAGGTATAAATACTGTCACCTGGCCTAATGAAAGATTATCAGATAATATATTTTTAAATTTTAAATTTATTATGAGGCACGTCAACCAGGGGACAGACATTACTGAAGCTCAAAAGTGAAAAGAAAAAACCAAATGAACAATCATCAAACCAAAAGAAAACAACTGCTCAAAAGAACAGGCGAAACATAACAGTTGAGACACCAACCTACCAGGTGGGACAGCGCTGATGCACTCAACCTACCATGGTGGAAGGGGGGGGATTGGGGGGCTCATCCTCAGTTTCATGCTCCTCTTTGGCAAGAGCGCGGGACAATGAGGAGAGCAGAGGGGTGGGGTGATCAGCGACATGGGGATCAAGGGCGCTAACAATCAGCTGTTTGAAGAAATTATAGTAGGACAGTAAGTCACTGATGTATTTGGAAAAGGTGGCCTCTGCCTTAGTGCGGAGGGAAGGGAGCTGGGACAGTGAAGCCATGAAGCGCGGGTGACACTTGGGTTGGCCTGCAAGGTGGAAACCACTCACTGGATGGCTTCCTTAGCGCGCCTGTGGGCAGACAGAATGGTCGTTTGTGCAGTACAGATATGGATGGCC